>BFEA01000285.1:1063429-1082254 GCA_003427395.1 Chara braunii | reverse complement strand
GGAGAGGATGGACCATCCTACACCATAGAGATCCCAGCACCTGTCTCTTATACACATCTAGATGTGTATAAGAGACAGGGGGGGGGAAGGTGCACGTGTACGTGCACGCGATCGGAAAGGGGGGGAATGAGGTGGGCAGCAATGGGGGAGATGGGGAGATGGCAGCGGAACCGGGGGGGGAAAGAGGGGGGAAAGAGGGGAGCCAGAGGGGGAAGGAGGCGCTGGCGTGGCAGGAAGTTGGCCGTCCACGTGTCGATGGTCCTTCCGTGTCGATGGTCCTTCCACAGGTTCACCTGTGGAAACCTTGTTACGGCTTCTCCTTCCTCCAACGGATAAGGTTCGATGAACCTGTCACAGCCCGGCTGCTACCCGCTGAAGTGGCCACTTTGCCAACACTTCACCGACCATTCAATCTGTACGAGCGATGGGCGAGCCAAGGTACACGTGGCAGCAGGTCGGTGTGGGTAGCCGGTACGATGACCGCAGCATCTGGAGCAGGTGGGGGTTGCCGAGGAGAAAGGCGCTAGCTTGGATGAAGAACGTACCTGGTCACATTGACGGACCAGGTGCAGCTGCAAAAACGAGCTTGGAGATAGCTATCCCTGATGGTGGGATAGCGAGAGAGGGAGGGAGGGAGGGAGCAAAGGTTCGAAACCCGCTCCGATACCTATCTGACGCACGTGCAGACGGCACGTGCGGAGATGGTGAGAGAGAGAGAGAGAGAGGAGATGGACACACACAAGAAGCAGCAGCTGAGTGAAGGTCCAGTCCAGCTCAATGAAAGAACGAACAACTGAATGAACCAACTGACCCAGTCCTGGGCCTAGGCCGAAGTGATATACCGGCCTAGGTCCAGGTACGGGGAAACAACCTGGTACCGGACCAGGGTCAGGCCGACGGCCTGAAACTGGTCCGGTCTCACTGCCGGGCCGTAGGGGTACCGCTACATCAAGGGTCGGGACTCGATTCGAGAACCAAGAATTCCTACATCTTCCCCCCACTCATTTGTGATGTCCTCATTGCGCATTAGTCTGTTGTTAGTTGGAGAGGGAGTAAATAGGTCGGCTAGATGAAAGAGGGAGCAAGATTCGGTAGGTAATTAGTTTGCCAGAGGTCTGCGTTGCCACTTGTACATGCCCCAATAAGCGTACAAGAGTACGGATCCGTACTCGTACGGTACTCGTATGCAAGGGGCCCTGTACGACTTTTTTTTTTCCGGCCCCTTCGGTGGACTCCATGGAGTCCGAAAACCTGAAAGCTGCTCGAGAACACTTATTTATGGGGGCGGTGTGGTGAAAAAAATGCCCTTGAACCGCCCCCGGGCCCTTGCTGTTCTTGGTCTCATAGTCCACTGAATCCAGCCTGGCACTGGGCCATAGGCTGTTTTTTCTTATCAAGTTGCTTATTCCCCACTCGAAGAAATTTCTTTATGGAGGCAGTATGACGAAAAAATGTCCTTGAACAACCCCGGGCCCCCTGCTGCGCTTGGCCTCACAGTCCAATTACTCCAGTCTGGCGCTGGGCCACAGGCTATTTTTTATTATCAAGTTTGCTCATCCCGCCACCCAAGCCTGACATGCTTTCATGTGTATTTATTTTTTAATGAACTTCGTTTGGGCGGAGAGTTGTTGTGGTAGGCCCTCTACCTGCGACTGACGTGCGAGGCAGGTAGAGGGTCTGCCTCGTTAACATTATTTATTGTTGACGTCACAGGATATGTATGCCTTGCACAGGTTGGCATGGCAGACCCTCTACATGTTGCTGACGTGAGAGGCAGGTAAAGGGCCTACCACGTCAGCGTTGTCTGCCTTCTGAAAGATGACATGGCAGGCCCTGTACACGAACACACACACACACACACACACACACACACACACACACACACACACACACACACACCATAGTTTGCTAGGATTGCAGGGTTGGTGTGAGTAAAGTCCACCATTTTTCTCAGGGGTATCGCTAACTCTGGGCAATGCGGTGAGCCCTTATCCATTAGTCACATGCATCCTGGCCAGACTGTCGGGGTTCAACCTCCTGATGAGTCAGTCCGACGAAGCAATCATGCTTCTTTGAGTGTCACGCGAATATGACAACACACACACACACACACACACACACACACACACACACACACACACACACACACATGTGTCATTCAGTAGTAGTCTATTCCAACAGTGAGTGTTTATAATTGTGCAAAGTTTGTCATACCCTTCTTCTCCCCTCCCCTTTGCATGTCATACTGTCCTTCCCATATCTCTCTCCTTGCGCTTTGCCCTCACCTCCCCCTCCACCTCCCCCTACCATTCTATCACTTCGCTTCCACCCTCCCCTCCACCCTCCCCTTTTGTGCTATTAGCAAACACATGTGAATGAACATCGTTGGGAGAACAAACAATATGAGGATAAAAAATGAAATGAACAGAAGTACGAAGATCTAAAAAGAAATGTATAGGAGCATACCTTCCTTTTTACTTTGTCTCCTGTTATAACATGCAAGTGGGCCGTTAAGGCACACAGGGATGTGGGCAGTAGGGCAGCTGCTGCTCAACCACAATCAACATGGGAAGCGTTGTACGTGCGAGGCATAGGAAAAGAGGAGCTGCTGCCCCAAAGAAACCCCGATTAAATATAACTCAAAATGGTTCAATTATGATTTAGGTTGCTTGCTAAAAAGGTGATTTCTTTAATAGCTGGGCTGACTCAACTTGAATCTACTTATCTGGGTGGAATAGGGGCTGTTGTGGTGGAAACTTACAACACACACACCACTGACCAGGGGCACTCACACATGAAACGGTATTCACCAGTTAGCAGCGAGTGCAGATCCCAGGGCTTGATCCCTAGTCATCACCTTACCTGTGTACAGTATTTGTGTCCACCCCGAGAGTTGAACCCGTGACCTGTGTATTTGTAACAGTTGGTAGACTGTCGTAGGGTCTGTAGGTAGCAGGGGTTCGATCTGTAGATCTGTCGAGTAGAAGTCCTAGGAAGTTCTATAAGTCTAGGTCGTAGCTGCTACAGTCCTGAAGGGTCAAGGTCGTAGCTGCTACAGTCCGGAAGGGTCAAGGTCGTAGCTGCTACAGTCTTCAAAAGGCCAGGACCCAGACTTCCAGAAGGTCCTACCAGTGGCCTTTCGAAGTTGCTCACGTTTTGGCTGAGGCAAGTGGGCAAGTGGGCAAGTGGTGAGCCCAACTGCAATACGTCGGCAATGCAAACCCATGCAGTCAGCAGTACCAGTCCCAGTCAGTCCTAGTCCAGTCAAGCAAGTACCGCATGGGACTGTGTGCACCACGGGCAAGGGAAAGGGCCAGACCAACGAGCTACAGAAGTATAAATCAAAGGGCAGCGTCCAGCCATTCATTCATTCCTACGTGAGCCATGAGGAAGCGCTGCCACAGCGACTCGTGCGAGGAGGTCTGCAGTGAGCCCGAGGACGAAGTGGGCGAGAGAGAAGAAGCTTAGCCATAGCGATAGGGTAGCAGCGGCCATAGCCGCCATAGCTGTAGATAGCGTGCAGTGTGTGTGCATGTGTATGTGTGTACAGAGTAACGCGTGTGGGATATCCAGGGTGATCCTGTGTGTGCGAACAGAGAGTTCAGTGGGCACTGTGTCGCCATAGCCATTGAAGTGAACTTGTATCTGAACTGTGTTCTTGGCTACCATATCTCTGAGTTTTGAGTGGGTGCTTGTCGCCAGTTTGCTGCGCACCTGTTTGCATACATGTGAAGTGTGAAAGATAGCGAGTCTGATTGCATTGGTATCAGAGCTGGTACCCCCTATTCCACGCGTGTCGTCGTGTGCCGCAGGGAAGAGCTACGCGCCATAGCCGAAGTAGCCGTCGGAAGAGAAGACCGCCTTAGCGGACCCGAAGGTTGACGAAGCCGCCGCGCGCACCTGCAAAGAGGACCACGACGAAGAGAGAGAGTGAGAGAGCGAGAGAGAGAGAGGGAGAGAGAAAGGTTTGAGCGATACAAGATTGGCTTACCACGTACCTGCGTTGAAGACATCGCTACAGAGAGAGAGAGAGAGAGAGAGAGAGAGAGAGAGAGAGAGAGAGAGAGAGAGAGAGACCGGTACCGACCGGCGGGCTGCTCGGTGTGGCAAAGCAGGCCCAAAATCGGCTGTGGGCTGCACAACAGGCCGTCTAAGTCTTGAGAAGACCTGCTGATCGCGTCGTCCTGTCTGCGACGTTAAATAATTCCTGAGGAGTTACGGGGGATCTCCTTAAATGCCTCCTGATCAGCAACAGGTCTTGTAGTGACAGCCTTAGAGGAGGTCTAGGCTAGAGATCCTAGTTGATAGGATCCTGTCCGGATTCTGTGAGTCCTTAGATCGGGTCGATAGGTTGGTCAGTCAGGGGGAGTAGAGTCTAAGTGGTGAGGAGTGGAACCGTTATCCGGTTGTGCACCAGACACCATGGTTGAAACCCATAGTGGGAAGAGTATTGCCCCCCAATCCAAGGTCGAGCAGGCCCGGATCGCCGCCCTCTTGTGAGAGAGAAAAAAGAAGAAAGAGTTCCTCAAGCAGGCGAAATTAAAAGCAATCGCAGAGGAGGAGGCAGCGAAGAAGAAGAAGCTAGAAGAAGAGATGCTAAGATTCCAGAAGGAGAAGATGATGATGTTACAGCAAGAGGAGGAAGAGAAGAGGAAGGCTGCAAAAGAAGAAGCAGCAGCAGAGGAGGAAGAAGAAGAAGAAGAAACCCTCGAAAGGAGACGCAGGGAAAAACGAGGGGAAAGCAGTGGCACGAAGGGGGAGGATGCATGGATGGAGAAAAAGATTAGCGAGTGGGTAGCTAATCTATCCCTGGGAGAGGATGAAGAGGCACAGTTGTACGTGCCGCAGGAGGAAAGAGAAGTGTTTGCTAGGGAGTTGGAAGCGATAGAAGATCCCCTGGAACACCAGACAACAGAGGACAAGAAGAAGTTGGAGTGGAAGTTACAAATGATGAGGGAGAAGAGGAGAAAGAGGGAGGAAACAAACCGGGTGGCAAGAGAAGTGGAGAAAGTCCGGGCGCCTGCAGACAAGAAGTGCAAGCACAAGCAAAGGTCCCCGCAATCTTAGACAAGATTTTGGGGTATCTTGAGGTCCTGAGCGAGGCCTGGCTAGAGGAGCATCAGGCCAATAAGGGTTAAGATGTGACCCTTCATGCCATCCGGTCTGGTTTTAGAGAGTTCGCGCGCGACGTGGTAACCCACGTCGGAACCGAAGTTAAAAAATTGAAGGAAGGCGCATAGAAGTTCTGTGTCGGAGCCAGTAAAACTCAAATTCCCTGACGCTTATAGCGGGAAGAAGGACGATAACTTTGATAACTGGGAGGCCAGTATCAATACATACGTATATGTGCAGCATATCGCCCCCGAGGAGCAAGTCCTCGTCGCCTTCCATGCGTTGAAAGACGAAGCAGCCAGCTTCGCCAGGTCCCTTGCGCGCGCCGCCGACTGCGAGCATAACATGATTGCTTATTCTAGGCTCAACCCTCTCTCCACGTTCCTCAAACTCCTGCGTGAGAGGTTCGTTGACGTCACAAGAGGCATCAGGGCCTCTGATGAACTTCAAACCATCCACTCGCGACGGTGGAGGAATGCGCGAGCACTCAAAGCTGTCATGGACGACTTAGTAGCCGTCCCAGACCAAGGGGTCACTGAGACCCAGTTGGTCCAACTGTTTTATCGTGCCATGCCAGAGCCCTTGCGAGGGCACTTCTTTGACAAGACCCAGCAGCCCAATATCACGTATGATGCGTTGAGTAGGGAAGTGGTCTTGTTTGAGGCCAAGTCGATGCCAGTTTCCACTTTTTGGCATAAAGACCTAGATAAGGCATAATCGGTTATCGGGTAGCTGAAAATCCAGGAATGAAAATTATGAAGTGAGAGTTTTTGGCAGTCTGAAAATCCTAAATGGTCCTGAAGTGGTAAAAGATCCGAACACCCTGAAAACCACCTGTTTAGGCAGGCTGTATCCTGAAGTGGTGAAGGGTGGCCTGAAGTGGACAAGTGAGAGTTTTCGGCAGTCTTAAAATCTTGAATGGTCCTGAAGTGGTAAAAGTTCTAAAGACCATGAAAACCACCCTTCACCACTTGAGGATGCAGCCTGCCTAAACACATGGTTTTCAGGGTCTTCGGAGCTTTCACCACTTCAGGACCATTCAGGATTTTCAGACCTGAATGGTCCTGAAGTGGTGAAAGGTCCGAAGACCCTAAAACCCACCTATTTAGGCAGGCTGAAGTGGTGAAGGGTGTCCTGAAGTGGTGATGAAAAATACGATTGTTGTTAACCTTATCTCATATAAGGGTAAAAAGTGGAAGGGTCGTACCATCTCTGGCCAAGTCAGGGCCAAGGATCATTTGATCCTCACTTTGGATGAAGGTGGTACTTATGAGGTCCCCTACAGTCAGATCGAGTGGGGACTTGAGGAGGAGGATAATAGCGTAGGTCAGAGGAGGTCCTATGCAACTGTCGTGGCTGGAGGGAGGCCGCAAAGTAGAGGAGGAGGAGAGGGCCAAAGGGGTCAGGCCACGGCAGGCCCAGGATCGGGCGAGCAGGGGGTTGGCGATCATGGAAACCGTCAAGTGGGAGGTAGGGGTCAAGGTCCCCCGCCAAATCGTCAAGGTCCCAATCGGTCCCCATAGCGACGAGGTCAGGAGGTTGGCACCCAGGCTAGCCACAGGTCGGCCTTGGGAAGATCTGGGTCTGGACCAGAAAGTGTGGCAACAGCGTATGGAGCAGGGGCAGTGGCATTTACTATGATGACCCTGCCCATATTATTAAATATTGTCCTAAGTATAGACAGGCCCGATGGGCTGCCCATGAATCAAAAGGCAGCCGCCGGTAGGGGTAGCAATTGCCCCTACTATTAGGCCATGTGAGGAAGTGAGCGCGCGCATACAGGAAACTCCCACACCACATGAGCCTTAGACAGAGGTTGCAGGCTCGTGCCTAGTTAGCTGTCCAGCGACTGCTTGTGTGAGCGTCTCTCTAGGCACTTCCCTCACACGCGTGACAAAAGAGTTGAAGGAGAGGGTGCTAGCCTAGGCCAAAATGAAAAAAGATAGTAAAGGGCAGCTAGTGTTAGTTGATGTAGAAGTTTTCAGGAGCAGAGAAGGGGCCCTTATAGATTCAGGGCTACTCGTAGTTATATTAGCCGTAAAGCGCTGAAGAAGTTGAGGCTAGGATTGAAAGTCCAAAAGTTAGAAGACCCCATAATTAGTGTCCTCGCAGACAACCGTACTATGCATGTTGAGGACTATGTAGAGGGAGTCCATGTGTATTTTCGCCTAGAGAAAGATGGGAAGGTGGAGAAAGTTCTTCATTCCCTGACTCTCCTCGTACAGGATGACCTTCCTTTTGACATCGTCCTAGGTATGGACTGGGGAGAGGCAGCAGGGGCCACACTCCACTTGAGAGAGCATGAGTGTAGGTTCCCTAGTCCGTCAGGCGAGGTTAAGACTGCCCGCCTGTTTCATGTGTTTGGAGTAGATAACTACTTGGCAAATTGTTGTCTCAGTGCTCCCACGTTTGCATGACTAGTGAGTAAGGAGCAGTTAGAGGATCATGTCTTCGTAGTGTATGTCAGACCTGTCACTGAGCCTAAGGAAGAGGATAGCCCCATGGATCCAACCATTGCCAAGTTGCTGGAGGAATTCAAAGACTTAACTGAGCTGCCAACAGGAGTAGTACCGCGGCCGATCCAACATAGAATAGAGATAGAGCCTGGCAGTAGAACTCCTACGGGAACAGTCTACAGGATGTCCCCTAGGGAGTTAGAGGAGTTGCGCAAGCAGTAAGATGAGCTCCTTGAGAAAGGTTGGATTATGCCCAGTTCGTCGCTTTTTGGAACACCGGTACTATTTATCCCCAAGAAGGAAGGATAATTGCAGATGTGTATAGACTATAGGGGTCTGAATGCGATCACAGTAAAGAATGATGAGCTACTGCCCAAGATAGATGATCTCTTAGATCGGGTGCAGGGTCGCAGATATTTCTCGAAGATTGATCTAAAGTCCAGATATCATCAGATAGAGGTCCATCCTGATGACCAGTACAAGACTTATTTCCGGACTAGATATGGGCATTATAAGTTCATAGTGATGCCCTTTGGACTGACCAACACGCCTGCCACATTCCAGCGTTGTATGAATGATCTGTTTAGGTCGTGGTTAGATAGATCTGTCGTAGTGTATTTAGACGATATTTTAGTGTTCAGTAGGACCCTCCAAGAGCACCTGGGTCATTTGAGGCGGGTCTTGGAGAAGCTGAGAGAAGCGAACTTCAAGATCAATGCGAAGAAGTGCGAGTGGGCCAAGACACAAGTCTTGTACTTGGGCCACGTGTTAGACGGAGATGCCATTAAGCCAGAGGACAGCAAGATAGCGACAATTAGAGATTGGCCGACGCCCCACACGTTGACTGAATTGCGGTCATTCCTAGGCCTAGCTAATTATTATAGGAAGTTTGTGAGGAACTTCTCGGCTATCGCCGCTTCCCTTCGCAGGTTGCTCAAGGAAGAGGCAATCTGGCAGTGAGATAAAGATTGTTCGTCTGCGCTAAAGAAGTTGAAGCGCTCATTAATAGAGTATCCTGTCCTCAACGTAGCAAATCCGTCCTTGCCATTTGTCGTCACCACGTAGTCGAGTCAGTATGGTATAGGCGCAGTGTTACAGCAGAACGACGGCAATGGCTACAGACCCGTAGAGTTTATGTCAACGAGAATGCCCTCAGAGAAGGTCGCTACCTCGACGTATGAGAGAAAACTCTACATTCTCAGGCATACCCTAGAGCATTGGAAGCATTACCTGCTTCGGAGGCACTTCAAAATGTATTCAGACCATGGGACGCTTCGATGGCTGAAGACACAGGCCAAGATGACACCTAAGTTGACTAGGTGGGCCGCTGAGATAGACCAGTACGACTTTGAGCTCAAGCCAGTTAAGGGTAAGTACAATGTAGTTGCGGATGCTCTGAGTAGGATATCAGACTACTTTGGAGCTATAGTTCACTATCTGGACATAAGGAGTGACCTGCAGGAGAAAGTTAGACAGACATATGCGCAGGACCCTATTTATAGTGACCTCCTCAAGAGAGTTAAGGAGGCCCCAGAAACCGAACCAGATTACCGCACTACTGAGGGGTTGGTATTTGAGAAGACTAATGTCGTAGACCGTCTGTGCATTCCCAACAGTGAGGAGATCCGTAGTCTGATTCTAGGGGAGTGTCACGACACAGAGGGACACTTCGGTTGGCAAAAGCCTATAGCCAATCTGATGTATGCGTGTACCTGGCTGGGAATGAAAGCTGACTGTATAGAGTATGTCCGCAGTTGCAAAGTATACCAGAGGAACAAGAGTACTACGCGAGCCCCTCTAGGTCTTCTCAAACCCTTGCCTATCCCTGACCAGCCCGGAGACTCAATGTCCATTGACTTTATGGATACCCAAGTCAAGAGTAGGCACGACAAGAGCCAAGTCACGGTCATAGTTGATAGATTTAGCAAATATGTTTTTTTTGTTCCTTTGCCTGCAAAGGCCCGTACTGAATTAGTGATTCAGATGTTTTTTTATTTTTGGGTTAGTGAGCATGGAGTCCCATTGTCTATAGTTAGTGATAGAGATAGTTGCTTCACTAGCCAGAACTAGCAGGAACTGATGAGAGTCTATGGATCCAAGTTGTTGATGTCGTCTGGCCGTCATCCAGAGACTAACGGTCAGACTGAAACAAATGAACAAGATCCTGCAGCAAGTTCTGTGTATGTACATTAGACCGGATCAGGTCAATTGGGTCGAGATGTTGCCCAAGGTAGCCAGTGCGTACAATAATAGCGTGCACTTGTCCACCTGTCGCACTCCCAATGAGTTGCACAAGTCCTTTAGACCGCGCTGACCGTTTGAGGGACTTAACTGGGATTAGATTCATAGGCTACCACCCGGTACTAGGGAGTTTGCGATACAGCACCAGAAAGAGATAGTCACTGCTCTTGAGAACCTGAGGAAGGCCCCGCACCGGATGATAGAGCAAGCCAACAAGCATCGTCGCCCATCGAAGTTCCAAGTAGGCGACTTAGTCTGGGTCAAGTCCAAAAAGTTTGCTCCTGAGGAAAACATATCGGAGAAGTTACTGCCCATGTATAGAGGACCATGGCCAGTTCTAGAAGTTAAGGGCGGAGAGGATGGACCATCCTACACCATAGAGATCCCAGCACACCTCCACACCTACCCTATATTTCATGCATCAAAGTTGTTGYCGTGTGTCACAAGTCAACAGTTTCCATCTAGACGGTCCATGATCCCTCCGGACATGGACGGAAGGTACGACATTGACGGCATCGTAGGTGAAGATGTGTTTAGAACAGAAGCTTGAGGTCGTCCACAGAAACAGTATAAGGTCCGATTTGCTTATCACGAGCTAGAGGACGATTGCTGGTTTACGAGAACATAACTTCTAGAGACAGCTCCCGACATAGTTAGAGCCTATGAGAGAGATAAGAAAGGAAAAGGTCCTGCCTTGGACTGAGTTATTCTTAGAGGGCCTCGAATTTAGGACGGCGGGAGTGAAACGGTATTCACGAGTTAGCAGTAGCGAGTGCAGATCCCAGGGCTTGATCCCTAGTCATCACCTTACCTGTGTACAATATTTGTGTCCACCCCGAGAGTTGAACCCGTGACCTGTGTATTTGTAACAGTTGGTAGACTATCGTAGGGTCCGTAGGTAGCAGGGGTGCGGATGTATCCGGCTCGCAGCTATAGGAACGTCCTCTCAAACACACCAGCGAGAAGAGTATCGTAGAAAGAATTTTGCCAAATGGACGAGTGACCCATTGTCAACGGAGTGAAAGCATGACTAGATACTATCATCAGGATCTGGTTGGAGGTTGCATCAGACTCACAACTCTTTTTGGTTCAACGACCCGTATCAACGCTAGCTTAGCTGTCATCAAATTTCGAGATGTGCACTGGTTGGCCGATTCATTCGGCTCATAACTCTATTTAGTTCAATAACCCATTGTAACGCTGACCTAGTTGACATCGAGTTTCGGGACATGCACCTCAGCGCACTCAATGACTAATTATAAAAAACACCCTCAAGATGCATTGGATAGTCGGTCGCTCAGGCACCAGAGCTCCTTTTGCACCCATATGTGTAGCGGTCGAAAGGGTAAGTGAGTATTGACCATCCTAGCTTCCCGTTCAACACATCAATGGGGGTGTAATGTTCTAGGTGTCATGTAGACTACTATCATGGAAGGACTATTATCGAACCGACGAATGACCCAAATTCGGCAGAGTGAAAGCACGACTAGCAAACTGTCATGGGAATCTGAATCGCGGATGTATCAGGCACACAGCCCTAGCGGGTTCAATATCCCAGTGCAACGGTGGCTCGGCTGCCACCGATCTCTGAGTCCTGCACCCACGTGACGTCGACGATATGCTACCGAAAGCACCCTCGCCATGCGCTGAACAATTGGACCGAATCGGTCACTCAACCATCGGAGTATTGTTTGCACCTTTATAGGGAGTCGTCGAAAGAGGAGGCTAACACCGATGATCCCAGCTTCCTCTCTAGCACATCACAGAACATGCAGACAGTAAGAACACGGTCAGGTAAGAGGTCCAAGAGAGCAGCGAGCGGGGGAGCATTGGCGATCCCAGCTTCCTGTCTAACACATCAATGGGGGTGCAATGTCCCAGACGCCGTGTAGGCTACAGTCATAGAAGGACTTTTGTCGAATCGATGAAAGACCCAAAATCGACAGAATGAAAGCGTGACTAACAACTATCATCGGAATATGAACGGAGGATGTATCCGACTCATATCGGTCAATGACCCATTGCAATGGTGGCTTAGCTGCCATTGATTTTTGAGCCCTGCACCCGAGCAACGTGAACGATATGTTACCGATAACACCCTCGTGACGTTCTAAACAATCGGTCGCTCAGCCACCAAAGCACCGTTTTGCACCTTTACAAGGAGTTGTCGAAAGATTAGACAAGTGTTAACGATCCTAGCTTCCTATCTAGCACATCAATGGGCATGCACGTAGTAAGAACACGATCGAGTAAGAGGTCTAGCAGAGCAGCGAGTTGGCGACCCCGCTGAGGAAGCAGAACATGTTCATTTTGTGGACTACGCATCTGTCACAGTCGATATTAGACGCCCGTAACCGCGCTCACCTATGTAGACCCCTGTACGAATACGGGCCGTCTGTACGTCCGTACGGCCGTACGTATGGGCTCATGTGGTCGTACGGGCCGTACGTACGGAAAAAAAGCAAAAAAAAAAAAATTAAAAAAAAACTGAAAACAAAATATGCTATGCAGAAAAATAAACTGAAAAACTTTTGCCTCAGGGTCATATTGAAATTCGTTACCAAATTTGAGATTAAACAAAAAACGTTTTTTTTTTTTTTTTTTTTTTTTTTCTTTACGGGGCTGTACGTACGATCGTACGGCCGTTCATACGGCCATACGTACGACCGTACGATAAACCCCCCGTACGTCGTACGGAGTGTTACACAGACGCTCACATATGCATCAGTTTCAGGACAGTGGTCGTGGGCATCATCGTTACCTGTGGATAGATGACGGTCGAAGATAATATTTTGATGATTGTTATATGAAGGTGGTGTTTAGATGGTGACTACCCAAAGATAGGTTTTAGATGTCGGCTGCCCAAACG
This sequence comes from Chara braunii, assembly GCA_003427395.1. NCBI lineage: Eukaryota > Viridiplantae > Streptophyta > Charophyceae > Charales > Characeae > Chara > Chara braunii. The sequence goes on along the minus strand of BFEA01000285.1, from coordinate 1,069,576 downwards.
TAGGTTTTAGATGGCGGCTGTCGAAAAATAGGCTTTAGATGGCGACTGCCCGAAGGTAGTATTTAGTTAGTGGCTGCCCAAAGGTAGGCTTTAGATGGCGGCTGCCCAAAAATAAGTCTTAGATGGCGGATCCCCAAAGATAGGTTTTAGATGGCGGCCGCCCAAAGATCGGTTTTAAATGGCGGTTCCTGCAAGATAGGTTGTAGATGTCAGCTCCCACAAGATAGGTTGTAGATGGCAGCTCCCACAAGATAGGTTGTAGATGGCAGCTGCCCAAGGATAGGTTTTAGATAGTGGATGCCCAAAGGTGGGCTTTATATGGCGGTTACGCAAAGGTAGGCTTTAGACAATGGCTTCCCAAATGTACGTAGCAGGTAGACGATAGGCTTTAGATGGTGGTTGCCCAAAGATAGGTTATAGATAGCGGCTGCCACAAGATAGGCTTTAGATGACGACTGTCCGAAGGTACTGTTTAGATGGCGGCTGCCCGAAGATAGTGTTTAGATGGCGGCTGCTCAAAAATACTATTTAGATGGTGGCTATATGAAGTTAGTCTTTCGATGTTCTGCCCAAAGATAGGTTTTAGATGGCAGTTGCCCAAAGTTAGGTTTTAGATGGCGGTCGCCGAACGATATGCTTTAGATGGCGGGTACCGAAAGGCAGATTTTAAGTGGTGGCTGCCCGAAGGTAGTGTTTAGATGATGACTTCCTAAATGTAGGTTTTAGATAGCGACTGCTTAAAGATAGATTTTAAATGGCGGTTGCCCACAAATAGGTTCTAGATGGCGGCTGCCCAAAAATAGTTTTCGATGGCGGCTGCCACAAGATAAGTGCCGCAAGATAGGTTGTAGATGGTAGCTGCCGCAAGATAGGTTTGAGATAGCGGCTTTCCAAATGTAGGCCTTAGATAGCGTCCGCCCAAAGGTAGGTTTTAGACGGTGGTTGCCCAAAGGTACGTAGTAGGTGGCCAATAGACTGTAGATGGTAATTGCCCAAAAATATGTTATAGATGGCGATTGTCGCAAGATAGGTTTTAGTTGGCGGCTTCCCAAAGGTAGTGTTTAGAAAGTAGTTACCCAAAGGTAGGCTTTAGATATGGACTGCTCAAAGATAGGTTCTAGATGGCGGTTATCCAAAGAGAGGGTTTTGATGGTGGGTGCCCAAAGGTAGGCTTTAGATGAATGCTGCCCAAATATATGCTTTAGATGGCAGTAGCCCAAAGGTAGGCTTTAGATGGCGGCTGCCCAAAGGCAGGCTTTAGATGGCGGCTGCCCAAAAATAGGTAATAGGTTGCCGCAAAGGTAGGTAATAGATGGCGGTTGATGCAAAGGTAGGTAATAGGTTGTGGCTGCCCAAAGGTAGGCTTTAGATAGCTTTTGCCCAAAGGTATGCCCAAAGTTAGGCAATAGGTGGCGGTTGCTCAAAGGAACGCTTTAAATAGTTGTTGCTCAAAGACAGGTAATAGGTGGCGGCTGCACTAAAGTCGGACGTTACATGGCAGCTCCCCAAAAGTAGGTAATAGGTGGCTGTTGCCGAAAGGTAAGCTTTTGATGGTTGTTGTCCATAGGTTGTGAGGTCTGATTTAAGGCAGGCTGTAGTCGTTGTACATAGCAAACGGGGGATGTATCTGCTACATGACTTCGAGCAAAAACCACCACAAGTTGTGTAGCAGACAAGGTAGGCCCCGGAGTCATTTGAGGCATGACATTAGTGCCAAGCTCGAAGGCCGAGGAGAAGAGCAATGTGAAACCTATAAGAAGTATCCTCGCGGGTCTCCGGGCACTGTGCAATGGATATATCTGTTGAACAGACCATAATATCTATGTATTATGAGTTCCGGTTTGTGGACGGCCCACGTCATCTGTGGCTGATGCACCCGCTACACGACTTCATGGCACCAGATACCATAAATTGTGTAGTGGATAGATCATCTACCGAGGATATGAACGTGTGAACGATACAACCACTTACGTCCTATTTACATTCTAAATGCACAATATTTACTCCAGGCACATTCCAAAGAAACTCGAGGCATGCTCCAAAGAAACTTGAGGCCCGACTTTGATATCGCCCTGACTGTCATGCAGCATAATGTTTTTTATTATGGGAGGAACAATCCTTAATGTGTCTAAGGCTTGCACAGTTCGGTATATGGCAGAGTACATGTCGTTTGTGGTGGATGTATCTACTGCATGACTTTGTCGCCGGGCCCAAGCCACCACGAGCTATGCAGCGGATACATCCTCAACAGGGAATGTCCAGGATATAGGCAGTGGCGTCGAGTATGTAGGTGGGAGGAACACTCTTCAATGCGAAGGGACACTCCTGAATGTGTTTAAGGGCTGCATAGTCCAATTTATGGCAGGATACATGTCGATGAAAGGCAGGGTACATGTCGTCTGTGGCGGATGTAGCTGTTGCATGACTTCGTCGTTGGGCACAAGCCACCACAAGTTGTGTAGCGGATAAATCCGCCACATGGAATGTGCAGGATATAGGCAGTGGCTTCCCGTATGTAAGTGGGAGGAACACTCCTCAATGCGTCCAAGGGCAATGTAGCCCAATTTATGGTAGGGTACATGTCGTCTATGGCGGATGTATCCGCTGCATGACTTCGTCGTCAGGCACAAGCTACCACAAGTTGTGTAGCGGATACATCCTTCACACGGAATGTACAGAACATAGGCAGTGGCTTCCCGTATGTAGGGCATTTATGACGATTGCTCTATGGTGGGCCCAAAAGTAGCTTGAGGCACGACTTTAGTGTCGCGCTCGAAGGCCGTGATGTAGAGCAACATGAAAACCGGGAAGAACTATCCTCGCGGGTCTTTATGACACATGGAGAGGATATATCCACAGGATGGAATAAGATCATTCAAGTGTTGTGAGAATTGGTTTATGGACGACCCACATCATCTGTGGCGGACGCATCGCCTGCACAACCTCACAACACTAGGTACCATAAGTTATGTAGCGGATAAATCATCCACAGAGGATGTGAACGTGCACAACACTTGACAAATAAAGAAAGTCGGTAAATTAGGGCACAAACTAAATTCATTTCCGTTGTTGGATATATCATCTAAACACATGCGACAGGCAATTTGCCAGCTCGTGGGTTCTACAGACATAATATATTACAAATTAAGAGGTCATGAGCAGCCAACGTAACTGACAGACTTTTCTACTTCAAAAGCACCAATAAACGGAGTCCACAATTTAAGCAGTGGATAATATACACGCGCGATAAAACCCTCAGGCTGACAAATTGCCTCTGAGATATTTGCAACGACTATATACGACAACGAAAACGACTTAAGGGGCACAATTTCTGCAGTGGGTAATATATGCACTCGATAAAACCCTCTGGCTGACAATTTGCCTTTCCGTTTTGTGTAGCGTATATATCCAACATCGAAAATGACTAAAGTTTGTACCTCTGAATGAGTGAAAGGCATACTGGGTAGGTGATGTTTTCCATTTGACAACAAAGTGCGGCAAAACACATGCAAAGGTGATATGTTGTGGCCTTTGGTGAGTAGATGTGGCATTCCGTCACCTTCTTCATGCGGTAGCCACAAGCTGTGTAGTGGGGTGCAACTGTCAATGTTGGATGGCGCAGCTCCTCAGCACGAACGATTGACGTACCGTTATTAACGACCGACAGTGTTCATTGTCCAACGAGGGTTGTACATACGCTTTGGGGGTTTCCTTCGGAGGATGATGGTGTCCTATATTGGAAGAGGATGGAGTTGACACCGTGGAATTACTCTAGGGAGGTGTTGTTCAATGTCGAACGAGCATAGCATCGACGACTATCTATGGTGGATGGCTGCAACTCGTCGGCAAGAACGATTGTCATCCTATTATTAATGATGGGCAGTGTTCGTTGTCAAACGAGGTTTGTGAAGACACTTTGGGGATTTCGTTCGGGGGATGATCGTGATCGATCGCTTACGGACTCGCCTCCTCGGCGAGTACCACAACTCGCGACTCGCTAGCCACTTCGGAGTCAACCGTACGATCGCAAGACTTCGACAACAATTTTGGTGGCTCGACCTCATTACCGACGTCACTCGGTATTGGGACTCTTGTGAAGTTTGTCAACAAAACAAGCCCCACAATCGCAATCCCTACGGCGAGTTACGCCCGTTGCCTATCCCGCGGGAACCCGACCTCTCCATTGCGATGGATGTCACCGGCTGGTTCCCCCACGACCGCTTCGGGCACGATGACATTCTCACGGTCATCGACCGCTTGAGCAAGTACTCGCGATTTCTTCCTTGCAAGTACTACGCCAAGGCTCTTGAGCTGGCGCGGCTCTTGCACACTGGCTGGATCTACAACCATGACGTTCCTGAAGACATCGTTAGTGAACGCGACACTTGTTTTATGTCCGCATTTTGGATTCTCTCATGAAGGAGTCTGACACCGAGATCAAACCGAGTTCGGTTCGGTATCCACAAATGGACGGGCAAACAGAGCGGGCACATCAAACGCTCAAATGATGCTCCGTACGCTGATCTGTCCGGATCAGAAGGATTGAGTTGACCGCGTTCCCGACATCGAGTTCGCCTACAACACTTCATTGCATCCGACGATCGGTGTGACTCCATTCGAGTTGCACCATGGTGGTTGGAAGGTCGTATGTTCGCTGATCTTCTACCCCTACGGACTATGGACATTGACGCCGCTTGTTCTCCCGCCTCCATTCAGAGGTATCGGGACTTGCTGGCTAAAACCTGCACTAACATGCGCATGCAACAACAAGCGAATAAGTGTCTCGTGCCGTGCCTCATCGACTCTGGCGACCTTGTTTGGGTCTCCATGAAGAATTTGCGCTCGAACAGGACGTTTCGCACAAACTACTCCCCAACTTGTTTGGACCATGGACTGTCACGTCAGTCGCGGGCGACGAGCGTGATGACCCATCTTTGGTGATTGAAATCCCGCCGCATCTAACGGTCCACCCGATCTTCCACACCTCCAAACTGGCTACATATACACCAGCCAAGAGTGACGACTTCCCGGACGAGCGATCACAAGACCCTCTGTTTATGGATGGCCATCAGGAGGTCGATCGTGTCATCCTGCATCGCAAGCACGACAACAAGCCGATGCATTACAAAGACACATTCAAGTGGTGTGACCAGGACAACACAAAATGGATTTTATGAGCAGCCTTGCAAGCCTCCACACCACTTATCTACGCCGAATATGAGAAACGACGTTTAGCCACGGAAACTTCAAACCCTACCCCTCCCACCCGGGCTTCGGTCCCTCCTTCTGCTAAACAGCTTAGCCCTCGCAGGTAAGCTCGGACTTTCAAGGAGGGAGGGGTGTGGCATGCTCAGTTCCACACAGGCCCAGCAAGGCCCGAGCAGGTAGGCTAGGGGTTAGTAGAGGTTAGGGTTTGTGTCATTTTTGCCCACATTGGGGCCTGTAGGGTCTGTAAGCTAGGTTAGGCCTGACCGGTACCAGTTAGAAAACGATACAGCCCCGAGCACATATTTTGGCGCCAGACCCTGAGGATCTAACCGAGGCGCGTGGCCGAGTGAGGCCCAGCCTCAGTTTGGGCTTCAAACTTTTGAGGCTCAGCCTCAGTTTGGGCGCCAGACTTTCGGGCAACAGGCAGCAGCTAAGGCCGACCCAGCGCTATACATAGTTGAGTCCAACTTCAGTCTAGGACTGAGGAGAGGACTGAGTAGAGGCATTTTTCGGACGACACCGGTGTGGTAGTAGTCGATGATAGGACTAGTCTTCCAGCTCTAGGCGCTGATAGGGCTTAGAGTAGGTGGCGGAGGCCAGGGGACTTACCTGAGACATACCTGCGACGTCATCGCTCCAGCTTCGTCTTCAGCACGTTTGTACCTGCATCAAGGTGCCAACTTTCGCAAATCAGTACCTTGTAAGAGAGAGAGAGAGAGAGAGAGAGAGAGAGAGAGAGAGAGAGAGAGAGAGAGAGAGAAAGATCTTCTTCTTCTTCCTTCTCCAGTCCACCACCTTTTCCTTTTCTCTCCAGCGCTCTGACTTCTTATTGGACTACGAGTGAGTGAGTGAGTGAGTGAGTGAGACAGAGAGAGAGAGAGAGAGAGAAAGAGAGAGAGAGATGGAGAGAGAGAGAGAGAGATGGAGAGAGAGAGAGAG
>BFEA01000285.1:1024467-1051778 GCA_003427395.1 Chara braunii | reverse complement strand
GTTGTTGTTGTTGTTGTTGTTGTTGTTGTTGAGTTGAGTCAGCAGTAAGAGGGAACTTCGGATATTGATTCTGGTTCATCCATTCATTGTTATTATTATTGGGAGAAGAATAAGATTGGCGAAGTGAAGGAGGAAGAGGAAGGCGGAGAGAGAAGGGGGAATTGTCGTTGGTCTTGCTGGTGCATATCTTCTTCTTCTTCTTCTTCTTCTTCTTCATCTTCTTCTTCTTCTTCTTCTTCTTCTTCTTCTTCTTCTTCTTCCTCTCTCCTCTGGCCTTTATCTCTTTGCAAGTGCTTTCATTTCTTTCGCAATTGGGTGGCATTGTCTTTAATTGTGAATTTGCACTTGGGAAATGATCAGGATCTTAACAGATTGATTGATTGATTGATTGACCGAATAGGTCGGGGTCAGGGAGGGTCGGGACTCTCCTGATACTCCCCCAAACACTACCCTCTTGTTGTTCCTCTTCAGCCTCCTCCTCCTCCTTGTCCTCCTATTCCTCCTCCGCCTCCTCCGCCTCCTCCGCCTCCTCCGCCATATCTCTCTCTGCCTCCTTCTCCTCCTTCTCTGCCATATCTTTCTCCCCCTCATCCTTCTCTTCCTCCTCCACCTCCTCCTCCTCGTATCCTTCTTCCTCCTCCTCCTCCTCTCCTTCTTCTTCCTCCTCCTCCTCCTCCTCCTCCTCCTCTCCTTCTTCCTCGTCCTCCTTGTCCTCCTCTCCCTCCTCCTCTTCATCCTCTTCCTTGTCCTCCTCCTCCGCTATATCTCTCTCCTCCTCCTCCTCCTCCTCCTCCTCCTTCTTCTCCGCCATATCTCTCTCCTCGTCCCTCTCCGTCATATCCCTCTCCTCCTCCTCCTCCTTCACCTATCTACTTTCCTTCCTCCTCCGCCTCCTCCTTTGTTTCCTCCTCCTCCTCCTCCTTTCCTCCTCCTCCTCCTTCTCCTTTCCTCCTCCTTCTCTTCTTCATCCTTCCCCTCCATCGCCTTATCTCTTGCGCCCTCCTCCTCCTCCCCCCCGGGCCATTCTTCTTCTTCTTCTTCTTCTTCTTCTTCTTCTTCTTCTTCTTCTTCTTCTTCTTTTTCAAGTTTTCTTCTTTAAGTTCTTCTTTTTTGTCCACTTCCTCCGACCCAGCTCGTCCTCCTCCTCGTCCTCCCGCCATTCACATTCATTTTGTCTTCATCCTGTCTTCTTCTTACTCTACTTCTTCTCCAGAACCTTCATCTTCTTCTTTTTATCCTCATCATCCCAGCTCATGCTTCCCATCCTGCTCATCTTTCTCGTTTTCTCCACGCGTTTTTTATTTTATTTTTATTTTTGTACCTGTAATTCAATCTATCAATCAGTCAATCGCTCAATCAATCGATCACTCGATCAATCAATCAATCAATCAAGGTAACTACTTGCCACCCATCTTTGGCTGGTTGGTTGGTTGGTTGGTTGGTTGCTTGCTTGCTTGCTTGCTTGCTTGCTTGCTTGCTTGATTGATTGATTGATTGATTGATTGATTGATTGATTGATTGATTCGATCAATCAGTCAATCGATCAATCAAGGTAATTATCTTTCACCCATCTTCGACAGGTAGTTGCATTGATTGATTGATTGATTGGTTGGTTGATTGATTGATTGATTGATTAATTGATTGATTGATTGATTGATGGATGGATGGATGGATGGATGGATGGATGGATGGATGGATGGATGGATAGATTGATTAATTGATTGATTCGATCAATTAGTTAGTCGATCAATTAAGGTAACTATCTGCCACCCATCTTCAGCAAGTAGTTGTATTGATTGATTGATTGATTGATTGATTGATTGATTGATTGATTGATTGATTCGTTGGTTGATTGATTGGTTGATTGGCTGATTGATTGCTTTACTTGATGAATCATTAAGTGAATCAGTCAATTAATCAATCAAACAATCAAGCATCAACCTTGATTGATTGATTTAATTTTAAAAAAAAACAAAAGAAAGGGCGAGAGAAAGATAGACACACAGAGAGAGAGAGAGAGGAGAATCCTGACCCTCCAGAGAGTGAGATCAGGGACACCAGGGGCTGTGACGTTTGCAACTTGCCACATCAGCGCAGTTCTAGGACTACGTCATCACCGGGTTATCCATGTGAGCAGCCGATCTCCCATGACAGCAACGGACGTATGATGTCGGCATTACACCGGTTGCGACAGCAACACGAGAGGTAGATCAACAACATGCGTGCCACACGAACAAAACTGGGCAAGCAACATCAGCAGGCTTTGGACCCCCTTGAATTTCAAGCATTGGGCGTGCCGCATTTGATGGCATTAGGCCCCCTTGGATTGTAGGCATTGGGTGTGTCGCATTCGAAGGCATTGAGCCCCTTCCTTGTTTTTTTTTTATGCCCATGTCAGTTGTGGCTCTCCCATGTCTGCTGCAGCAGCAGTTGCTGCAACACGTGTAGCAACAGTTGCAAGCAGTCGTAGCAGGAGGCACCACATCAACGACTGTTGCAACAACAGTTCTCGCAACAACAACAGTTGTTGTAGCAGTCCTTGATTCAACAACAGTTGCAATAGCAGCAGCATTTGTTGCAACATCTTTTGCAGCAACACTTACATCAATAGTTGCGGTAGAAGACCTAGCTACAATGCCAACTGTTGCAGTAACAGCAACGACAACAATTTGCGATAACTTATGGCAGCAGCAAAAGCATCGGGCAATAATTTGTGTGCACTTGTTGCAATGGCAGGGGCATCAGCATCTGCGAGCGAGGAGGGTGCAATGGGAAGCGAGACAGGGGAGTTCCTTGTGGACCCGAAACACGCATGGAAGTCGGGAGACCACTGCATGTGGAATTGGTTGGCACGTGGGAGGTCAACGGGGGCGAAAAGTCATGGCGGGAAGCAAATGGAGTGCCTCCTGCGTGGACTTGTGTTCCTAGGCTACCGCTTACGCGGGCTCTAGCACTTCACGAAGAAGAGGAAGGCGTTGAGGTGCCCGAATGTCACTGTGGTGATCTATAGGAAGTTGCGGTGCCCAAATGTGGAGTTGTCACTTGATGCCGAATAGATGCTGCAGCGGGAGGATGAGGCTGCAACACAGACCGCTCCAAATCTCCCTCTTTCTGCCATTTGTGTCGGTGATGACGTGGGGGGCAGAGATGATGTGGAATAGCGGGGAGAGGCAGCGACAATGAAAGGTGCAACTATGACAAAGGTCACAAGCAGAAAAACACTTGCGAGGAGACAAAGGCAGATACCTATAGATCGATATGTCTGCAACCTGCACCATCGGGAGATTGATTTTGTTGCCATGGACGTGTTCGCACAAAATGTCATACCATTCAATGTGGCGAAGAGCAGAAGTTAGTGGAAGTTTTGTGAACTGTCCTTCGGGCCTCAATCCACAGCTCGCTGCCCGTTCAAGCATGTGTCGTATAACACGCAGCTGGAAGAACTCCTATACTTCAGGAAACATACGTACTTGGCATAAGAGGCCAAACTACGGGTTGACTGGGAGAAGATGGCATGTACGCTCATCACAGATAGCACCACTAACATATGTGGTCGCTCTGTGCTGAACTACATCCTCGCAAGAAGAGACACACCAGTCTTCATCAAATATGATCAATTCAAGAGGAAAGACAAGAACTTTGCTGCAATGCTTGAGTTATGAAAGACGTTCCTAAGGGAGAACAGGCAGGTCACAGATATTTGCACTGAATCCTTCGCCTTAAACAAGGCATTTGAAGAGATGATGGGTAAGGATTCAAAGTGTGCATGTATGTAATGGATCCTGTGCACTGCATACTATATGGATTTGTTCCTTCATGACCTGGAGGGGATGATATGGGCAAAGAAGATCCTTGACGAAGCAAATGAAGTCGCCAAGTTCTTCAGGATTCAAAGCGCCCCACAGAGATGCTTTTTGGGTGTGGCAAGATTGTCCTAACGAGGCCACCGACAACAAGATTTGGGACAAACTTCATCATGCTCGAGCGGTTGAAGAAGAAAGAGGCGCAAGTGGAGGGCACAATCAACAACATGCAGTGGGAAGAGATGCAGTGACCGTACGCCATTCGAGATAAGGCGCTGCTTCTTGAGAGATGGGGGCAGTCTACGTGTTTTTGGAATGATGTTCGAATGATGGAGGAGGCACACTCAATATTGCAGATGGTTGATCGTGATGTGCGCCGCATCTCACATGTTTATGACGCAGCAGTGGCGTTGAAAAATTGTGTGCTTGCAAACGATCAGACATCGATGACCCAATTTCGGGGTGTTGTGGAACATCTTGTAGGGTCTCGAGGGATACCACAGTACCAAGAGTGCACTGACTCCTTACAAGCGTTTCAAAAGGAGCAAGGAATCCTTGGAGTTTTAGAGGTGTATTGTTGTGGAAGGTTCGACAATGCATTGGATTGGTGGGAGGATCATGGGAGAGGACACCCAACTTTGCAACGATTGGCACTATGAATACTCAGCATGTGTGCAACCTCCTCCCCTTCAGAGAGGAATTGGAGCACATGGGCTCTCGTGCATACCAAGGGTCCCAACAAGCCGGAGCACAAGAGAGTGGAGAAATTGGTGTACCTCCACTGAAACCTCCGATACGAAGGAAGAGTGCAGGGCACAACGACGTATAATAGTGGTTGGTTGGGGCTGATTAATGTTGAGACAAACACAAACGATGAGGAGAATGGAGCTGTTGCAGCGAATGAATGCACTGGTAGAACACTAACGGCGTCAGCAGTTGGATCGACATCTGTGGCTCGACCTATGGCACAGAGAGCCATAGAAAGGGAGTGGGAGGAGGAGATTGGAATGATGAAGAGTCGTCGTCAGAATCATCGGATGAGGTTGAGGAATTAGAAGACATGTGGAGGTCTGAGAAGTATGACTCAAACGCGACATAGACGAGGAGGGAGCACATTCTTCCATACAAAGAGGGCACACGTAGAAGCACGCAATCCGAGGAGCAGTGACAAGATTTGCCGCAACAGCAACAACAACAAGCAGAAGTGTCAGCACCAACAACAACAGCAGTAGCAGTAACAACAAGAGCGGCAACATCAGCAACAACTACAACAGTAGCACTAACAGCAACAGCGACAACGACAAGAAGTGCAACTGCATCATCAACAACAACAGCAACAATAAGCGCTACTGCACTACCAACAACATCAAACACAACTTAACCAGCACAACAACAACAACGATAGTAGCAACAGTAGCATCCGCAGAGGCACCACCAGCAAAAACAACAGCAACAACAAAAATGGCAACAATCACAACAGCATCAGCAACAACAACAACAGCAGAAGCAGCACCACCAACAACAATAATAGCATCATCATCAACAACAGCAACAGCAACATCAGCAATAGCAGGAGCACCTCAATAGCAGAAGCAACAGCAACAACAACAACAACCATAGCAGCAGCAATAGCAAGAACAATAGCAAGAACAATAGCAAGAACAACAACAAGAGTAGTAGTCGCAGCAACACCAATAGAGAAGAAGCAACAACAATAGCAAGAACAACAACAAGAGTAGTAGCCGCAACAACACCAACAGAGAAGAAGCAGCAGCAACAATATCAACAGCAACTCGAGCAGCAACAACAATATCAACAACACAAATATCGGCAGCAGCAGCAAGATTAACAACAGCAGTTGTTGGAGGAGCAACAACACTTGCAGCACGGGGCGCATGAGCAGGAGCAGCCACAGGCCCTGCCAGTTCAGGTGGGTGGCATCTCTAGATTTTATGGTTCAAGCCTCCTGAACGCTAGAGCAGGCAAACCAAATTCGGAGGCGGGGGATCACCGATGCCCTGAAGCACATACTTTACGTCCCTGCTCGTCGCAAGGCATGTTGGGGAGAGCATCACACCCCAACATTTTGTGGAACCTGTTGCTCATTGAACAGGGCGTGGCAAGGGTCGAGGTGGAGGTCGAGGTGCGCAGGAAGTTGTTCCACTTCCTGCAGGTCGTGGTGAAGAACGAAAAAAATGGGGGAGGCCAAAAGGGAGTGGGACCAAATGCGAATCTCCCACCATCGTACCTCCCACAACTGATCCTGATCCCGTATGTGCACTGCCGCCAGACGAACAAGTGAAAGGCAAAACCCCGTCAGTGGATGCTACAAACGACGCCCACTCAAAACTCAGAGATATGGTAGCCGAGAACACAGTTTAGATACAAGTTCACTTCAATGGCTATGGCGACACAGCGCCCACTCAACTCTTTGTTCGCACACACAGGATCACCCTGGATATCCCACACACGTTACTCTGTACACGCATACACACGCACACACACTGCACGATATCTACAGCTATGGCGGCTATGGCCACTGCTACCCTATCGCTATGGTTAAGCTTCTTCTCTCTCGCCCACTTCGTCATCGGGCTCACTACAGACCTCGTCGCACAAGTCACTGTGGCAGCGCTTTCGCATGGCTCATGCAAGAATGAATGAATGGTTGGACGCTGCCCATTGATTTATACTTTTGTAGCTCGTTGGTCAGGCCCTTTCCCTTGCCCGTGGTGCACACAGTCCCATGCGGTACTTGCTTGATTGGACTAGGACTGACTGGGACTGGTACTGCTGACTGCATGGGTTTGCACTGCCAACTCGATGCAGTTGCACGGCTAACGTACAGCAGTTGGGCTCACCACTTGCCCACTTGCCTCAGCCAAAACGTGAGCAACTTCGAAAGGCCACTTGTAGGACCTTTCGGAAGTCTGGGTCCTGGCCTTTCGAAGAATGTAGCAGCTACGACCTTGACCTTTCAGAAGTTTTACGGCTACGACTTCTAGAACTCCCTTGGACTTCTACTCGATAGATCTACAGATGGAACAGATGTGGGATCACGTTCTCCACCTATATAGGGAGTGATCGAAAAGGGAGACAAGCATGGACGGTTCTGGCTTCCTGGCTAACACGTAAGTGGCCATTCACTATTTCTGATGTCGTGAAAAGTATCATAGAAAGACTTATGCCGAACGAACAACTTACCCGTAGCTAACTTAGCAGAAGCACGACTTTAAACTTTGATTGAGATTTGGCTGACCCAAACCCTCTCCCGACAAGTAATATTTGCATTAAATTACATAAATTTCATACAAGTCACCCGAGGTCAAGTTGTGTAAGTTATGTGATTGAACATGCTTAACACCTCGGTTGTATCAGATTCCTCTAAAAAAATTATCATAAAGGGAGACTGTACCTAGTAGTTTAAGACTTAAGTTAAAGCCTTAGGGAGACAGTTACTATAATAATTACAGTACCTAGTTTAAAACTAAGTACTAATATGATCATGGCATTATTTAGGATGTATCCTCTGTATAAATTATTACATCGGTTTTTATGAACATAGTACTAAGTATCAGTTTATGTGACACTGTGTAACATTGTCAAGTGGCTAATATGATCATGGTTGTATATAATCACTCTAGTAATATGGTCCAGGACTGCTCGGGCCACATTGCTTAAAGTTTACTTTAAAGTTTGTTAGAGAGACAGTCACTGTTACTGTACCTAGTCTAAGACTAAGTACCAGTACACCAACTATCATGTTTAGGATGATTATATCCTCTGTGTAATTATTACTCGGGTTTCATGAACAATGTCATACTAATTATCAGTCTAGGTCATTGTTACTGTAACAGTTATTGTACCTAGTCTTAGACTTAGACTAAGTATTATCATGTTTTAATTAGGATGTATTCTCTGTATAATTACATCGGATTTCATAACATTGTGTAATTAATATACAGAGGATACATCATAAAGTTAACATGATAGTACTAACTATCCGTCTAGGTGACACTGTGTAACTTAAACTTGATATCATGGTTGTATGTTACTCTATGGAGTGCTCGAACCACAAGACTTAAATTTTGTCTTTAAATTCAATTTGAGACTTTGGTTGCTCAACGTTGTAACGTTGTATATAAATATTGTAATTATTATTATAAATTAATAGAATGAATTTATTTCAAGTTTTGATGCAATTATACAGGATTTTGGTTGAATGAACACATTAGGAGTCACTACAGTACATTATTAATTAAATATCCTTAAGACAATTGAGAAGTTGAACTCATGACATGAAGTTCAACTTATGACAAGCAAAAAAACTTAGACTTTGTCAAGCTTTCGGTCAAAATTTCATGAACACATTAAGAGTCAATATTATAACTGATACAGTACTACACAATCATTCTCAATTGACAAGTTGAACTTATGATAACTTGAAGCAAGAAAACAAAAAATGGATCGGGTTACCTATTCCACATATTATAAATTTCTAACAATTATAAAAACTTCAAAAGTTTTCAATAAGAAGATACACAATCCTTCTCAAGATAATTAATTGACAACTTGAAAACTAACAACAGTCACTTCAAAAGTTTTCAATAAGAAGGTGCTACTCCAAAAATTTTATATGACACAGAAGGTACATGAAACCAGTGTATAATGTGTTATCCAAATAAAACTAAGACTTATAGTACCTAAGGTATGAAAACTCAATTACACCTTCCAAACCGAGACAAACTTTTACCTAACCAAACAGTTTGCAAGACTAGGACCTAGCATGAATGAAAAACCCTCAACATATTCTACTATGAAAATTTTAACTAATGTGAAATTTAAACATAAAATTTTAAAAACTCTGAGACTAAATACTCAAAGTGTCAAGAAGTCGAAATGATAAGAATAAGTTTCTTTGCAGAGCGTTCACTAACGGTTCTCATGTTGAACCGTCCACCACACAACTCAGGAGTGGAGGTTGAGGCAGACTTTCAAACTCCATAATGGAAACCAAAACACCTTCAAGGGGTCTCCCATCATTGAGTATAGTTCGTCTTGTGGACAAAAGCACATTTGTTGCTCGTAGATAACCTTCTATAAAATCCCCATGTCTCCAGTTTTCTCATCGACGCTCATATATTCGCACGTCCAAACAGTCCAGATTTGTAAACTTCCCCATGATGAGAAACATTTTTCGTTCTCTCGCTTCACATTTGAATATTTTCTCATATTGAATCGGAAACGCTCCTCCCTTTGTGATGATCGTCAGCCGTTCAGACACTTCAATTTCAGTGACTACCACATTTTCCGCCATCTCCTTCAAAATGATTTAAATCCGACCACTGCATATGACAAAAATTACAATAATGTTTTATTCAAGTGATTGATTGATCGAAGTTTCAACCATATTACTAGCTAAGGTTTAAACTATCTTCTAATGATATGTGCTCTCTCGATTACGTGCTTCACATCAAAAAGAGTTTCAGATCGATTTTTGACCATGGACATGGTGGGATTTGGGTCGCCGTAGTGTCACCTCAGACTCTGAATCCTGCCCTTGATGAAACACTATCCGCGACTCCCTCATATTTTTTTGCGCTGACACTATCAACTATATGAACACCATCTTCTCCAACTAGAGCAGCGAATGCATTAACTCGAACTTTAGACGAAATTATAAGGTCCGAGATTAATGGTTTTGTGAGAACTCTTCCTCTCGATGCTCGTTTCCACTTTTTCTCCCACACATTCTGCCATTGCTCCTCATCCTCAGTAGATCTTTTCCACTTTTTCTTCCACACATTCTCATAACGTTCCTTAAGTGAATACGATTTGCCCGTAGGAATCCAGAATCGAACTTTTACCTGGTTGTAATGTTTGGAGTCATTTTCTAAGACAACTAAAGTTAGCGCTTGGTCCACCAAAAACGGAACACCCTTTGCGAGTTCTTCATCTGGCGGTTGCAGAATAACGAAACTGTCTTTCTCAACATCCAAAATTGGGTCAAAGTATGTCTTCTAGTGATCCTTTTTGTGTCCAACGAACAAAGGTTCTCTTTCCGGTTCTTCAGAATCAGACCGCAAATTTCTTCCTCTTGCCTCTTCAAGGCAGAAGGCCAAAAGGATGTCATTGGTATCTTGGATACTCTGTTTGTCGATGATATAAGATTCATATTCTTTAACACCCTCCCAATAAGCAAAAACATTTTCTATACACGCTACCTCTTTCGGGTTCTTCAGAATCAGACCGCAAATTTCTTCCTCTTGCCTCTGCAAGGCAGAAGGCCAAAAGGATGTCATTGGTATCTTGGATACTCTGTTTGTCGATGATATAAGATCCATATTCTTTAACATCTCTGTGTGTCCATATCGACCTTTTCTCTCATAATAAATGCAGAAAACGATCCACACCTTCGCATCCATTCTTGTAACACTCTAGCTTTGTCGGTTGACTCTGAAAAGGTCAAATGGCTGCAATGGACCAACATATTTGTCGTCGTCATCTTTTTCAAA
This sequence comes from Chara braunii, assembly GCA_003427395.1. NCBI lineage: Eukaryota > Viridiplantae > Streptophyta > Charophyceae > Charales > Characeae > Chara > Chara braunii. The sequence goes on along the minus strand of BFEA01000285.1, from coordinate 1,041,460 downwards.
CCAGTAAAACGGACTGTCTTTGGACACCTATTCCATATTGTCACAATATTATTTGGACGACATCGCTGGATTATCACCTACCATATAAAACTTAAGCAAATGTGGCTTCGAAATACCGGTTATATCACTTGCGAGAAATCGGGCTACCATATTTTTCCAGTCCGCAATTTTATCGAGGAAAGTACATTTCAGAGGCTTCTTGTGAGATTGTTCCAATAAAGCAAAAAGTTCGTCCATTGTATATGCATCATTGTCTTTCAGCTTATTGGAGAAAACGTTGAAAGTGGCGTCAACATCTGTATGGTTATGCCCGACTATCATGAATTGAATCTCAATCTCCTGAAATACTCCAAACTTCACAAGAAGCGCCGCCAAGCCACATATAAACTATTTTTTGTTTTATTTTCAATAGTTATCCGCTTGAATACGCAATCGAGAAGGAAGCCTTGTCCATGAGGAAAAATTTTCACAAAGAGTTTTCATCAAGCATATAGATATGTTGTTGACATTGTGCTTGTAATACAGAAAGTACATTTATACGTAAATAGAAGAGTCTCTGTCATGGGTGATTACTGTCGTAAGAGTGGTCCTCATCATCCTGTCATGTTGCAAGTTCTATGAGTAGTTTGTTTGCCCCATGTGAGACAAGGTATTTTTTATTTGATCTATTTCGTCGATGATGTGGCAGAGATGCTCAGCAGGACGCAATATTGAATCGAGCTTTGCGAGGTAGTAATCTTGCCTATGGTTCAATTGCCGCTCCTAATGTTCTTTCATCTTGATCTTAAACTTCTTACGGTTTCGTTCATACTTTAGCTTAGTTGTGCACTGCTTGTAGTAGTTGCATAAAGCGCATTTCGTAAACGTGTTGGATTGAGTCATGCTAACGTGTCAAAAGTGTTTGGTCCACATGACGTAAAAGGTAGATTCAGAGACGACTTCCTGTCTTTCAGCCTCCAGGTCGGATCGAATGGACTCATAAATGAATCTCTTGGTAAAAGTAGCGGCATCCTACGACGTGGTCTGCAAACATTGTCGTTTCTAGCCAATTCACTTGCCATATCATCAGCGTGATCATCAGTGAATCTTTTCATGCTTGCAAGCATAGTCACTACTTTGTTTGAAGGACTACATATTCTTGTACGACCGTGTTCTGCGTGCATAACATTATTGTGATACATCCTTTTGTAAATGTAAAAGGTATTTCGTGAAATGCCCAGTATATTACAATACGCTTGCACGCACAACTTTTGTCTGCATATAATAGTTCGCGTTCGTTCAACATCACCCTCCATTATTGTGAAGTCGTGTATTGTTTGCAACCACCACTTCCTCCGGTCTGCAAATGTTTTGTAGTACAAACCCTCCGTGACTGACCTAACATCATCATAAGTGAGATTTGCACAAGAAAACCTCTTGCAACAAAGCATACCACGTATACGTTGAAGAGATTCTAGGCTAAGTTCAGTCAAAGCTCTTTTGTTTTAGACACTTTTCCTAGCGGCTCTGTTTGCCATATTGTATGTTTTTTTCTCTCCAGGCAACGGTGCGGACAGAATGTAGTGTATTTCTCTCTGCTCATGAGACTCACTACGTGAGGTAGTGCTATCCTTAGAGTAAGAGGAAGTTATCACTATCTCTCGAGACTCTTCATTACACTCAGTATGGTGTCCACTAACGTGAGAATGGGAACGAGGAACACCGGGAGATCCACTATCATCAAAGTTGTTCTCCTGCGAAACAGCCTCAGCTATAGACAACAATTCGACGGATGATTGTTCAGTCCCACAACCTTCTCCTGTGGTGACGTATTCCGTCACACTACAACTAAGGCTACCCAAGTACTCCTCATCATCTCGGCTTGACATTTTGGCACTGCCCACAAGCCTCTGGCTGCCACTATTAGGATCATGTGAGGAGTGAACTCTAACACTCACATGCACACCGTCGTCCTTACATACCTTCTGTATCGACCACGGAGTGTTTCATGTTTGCGTTTGTTGTGAATAATACTCAGTCGACTCAAAGTCTTATCGTTCCACGTTATTACGCTTACGCAAAGAAAACGTCCCTGAAATTCGTGATGGCGTGCTATCTGACGAGCTCGCTAGTGTGACTACCAGTGCCCCAAAATGATAACACAAGTCATTCGAAGGCGAACATCCTCCCATGCTAAATGAACAACAACATTTTCGCGAGACGCATGCAGTATAGGTGAGAAATTGAGAAGAGACGTACCGAAAAGGAGAGGGTCCTGCAATTCCACATCACCCTGCATACAAAAAGCAGTCGTCATGTAGTTAAAAATTTGCATAGAGGCAAAAATGAGAATTAGACTGCTCACAATCAACAGACGCAGACGACAAGAAGACATAAGGACTTAGTCCAATGTATCTGCGGGGGTTCTAGTAAAAGGGGGTAACATAAGTGCATATTAGGCTATACCGAAACATGTACAGAGGATCCATCCGTTTCACAACACCAGAAGGTTTGTACGACCCCTTGCGATGCTGCATCATACTAGCAATAATTTCCGAGCTCAAACCTCGAGACACCACAACGGATCATATGAGAACAACTCGCGCGAATTGTTAAATTGTCGGTCGCTTAGCTACCACAATGCTTTTTAGACCTATGTAAGGAGCGGTTGTAAAGAGAAAATAATAGGCGTTGTGAAGTCTATCGAGGAATGCTTTTGATCATTTGTTCAGGGACCGAAGTGGGAAAGACGTCGAGCATAGTAGTGAGGTGTTTTCTTGTTTGTGCAACGAAAGAATGACCGTTGTGTTAACGATATCCTATAATCGATGTCCAGTCCACAAGACGGTGACAACGGTTCGGGCTCGACAGACACATGGTACATTGTGTTCACGGTTGCTTAAATATAACTTGTGGATGACCACTCTCAAACGGTAAGCTCTAGATGGTGATCACGCGAAGGTAGGTTCAATAGCGGCTGTTTAAACATACCCTGTACATGGTGGCTGCCAAACGGTAAGGTCTAAATAGTTGCTACCTAGAAATAGGCTATAGATGGCAGCTGCCCAAAGATAGTTGTAGATGGCGGCTGCCCAGAGGTAGGCTCTACTTGGCGGCTACCCAAAGATCACCTCTAAATGACGGCTGCCCAAATATAGGTTATAGATAGCGGCTGCCTAAAGATAGGCTCTAGATGGCGACATCTCAAACATTGGTTGTAGATGATGGTTGCCCAAAGATAGGTTCTAGATGGCGGCTGCCCAATGGTAGGCTCTAGATGACGGCTGCCCAAAGGTAGGCTCTAGTAGATGGCGGTTGCCAGAAGGCAGACTCTAGATGACGGCTACCCAAATATAGGCAGTAAATGGCGGCTGCCCGAAAGTAGGATGTCCACGGCAGTTGTCAAGTCATATGCTGTAGATAACGGTTTCCCAAAGGTAGGCTCTGGATGGCGGTTGTCACATGGTAACTCTAGATGGTGGCTGCCCCAAGGTAGGCTATCGATGGCAACTGCCCAAAGATAGGTTGTGGATGGCGGCTGCCCCAAGATAGGCTCTAGATGGCGGCTGGGCAGAGATAGCCTCTAGATTGCGGTTGCCCAAAGATAGGTTCTAGATGGCAGCTGCCCAAAGGTAGACTCTAGATGATGGCGACTGCTAGAAGGTAAGCTTTACATGATTGCGGTTGCCCCTAGGTAGACTCTAGGCTCTAGATGGTGGCTGCCCAAGTATAGGCTGTAAACGGCAGCTGCCCAAAGGTAGGTTGTCGACCGATTATCAAGTGATATGTTATAGATGGTCGTTGCCCAAAGGTAGGCTCTAGATGGTTGCTGCCCAAAGGTAGGCTCTAGATGGTGGCTGCCCAAAGGTAGGTTCTATATGGCGGCTGCTCAAAGATAGGCTCTAGATGGTGGCATCTTAAAGATTGACTCTAAATGACAGCTGCCCAAAGGTAGGTTCGAAATGGCGACTGCAGAATGGTAGGTTGTAGATGGTGGTTTCCCAAAGGTAGACTCTAGATGATGGTTGCTCAAAGATAGGCTCTAGATGGTGTATGCCCAAAGGTAGGTTCTAGATGACGGCATCCCAAAGATTCGCTCTACATGGAGGCTACCTAAAGGTAGGTTCTAGATGGCGGTTGCCCAAAGATAGGCTCTAGATGGAGACACCCCAAAGATTGGCTCCTGATGACGGTTGCCCAAAGGTAGGTTCTAGATGGCGGCTGCTCAATGGTAGGCTCTAGACGGCATCTGCCCAAAGGCTCTAGATGGCGGCTGCCCAAAGATAGGCTCTAGAGGGCGACTACTCAAAAGATAGGCTATAAATGGCAACTACCCAAAGGTAGGTTCTGGATGGCGGTTGCCCAAAGGTAGACTCTAGATGGCGGCTGCCCAAAGATAGGCTCTAGATGGAGGCTGCCCGAAGATAGGTTATAAATGGAGGTTGCCCAAAGATAGGCTTTACATGACGGTTGCCCAAAGATAGGCTCTACATGGCGGCTGCCCAAAGGTAGGCTCTAGATGACGACTGCCCAAAGATAGGCTCTAGATGGTGGCTGCCCAAAGATAGATTGTAAATGGCGGTTGCCCAAAGATAGGCTTTACATGGTGGTTGCCCAAAGATAGGTTCTATATGGCTGGTGGACAGAGATAGACTCTAGATGGCGGCTGCCCAAAGATAGTCTTAGAAGGCGGCTGCCTGAAGGTAGACTTTAGATGATGGCGGCTGGCCAAGGGAAAGTTGTAGATGGCGTCTGCATAGAGATAACTTGTAAATGGCGTTTCTATAAAACTAGGTTGTCGACTGAGGTTGCCGACTGACCCCAATGGTGCACCTTTCCAGACGTCGGAAACCCAGTGAAGGATACATCCTCCCCACATGAATATACAGTCGTTTGATCATTGTGTTCGGTTGCAAGACGTGGGAAAAGTCATATGTTAATGGACAGTGGAAACAAGACTCGTGAATGAGGCAGTTGCGGGGAACAACCTCCGGACGTGCTAATCAGTCAATCGATGACCTTTCAGAGCGTCTTTTGCACATATATCAGGTGCATTGTGTTCACGGTAGCACATAACCGAAAGGGACAGTATCTCTTGCTCGACCTGCACTGTCGGCATTGCCAACCGACGCCAATGGTTCAGGTTTTTCATATATCTGAAACCTAGAGGAGGATACATCCTCCCCACAAGCATATGCAGTCGATTGATCATTATCGTCCAATCGCGAGGCGTTCGAAAAACTGTCTGTCAATAGAAACTGGAAACGGTATTCCCATTCGGACAGCCTTGGCGAACACCCTCGGAATGTGCTGATTAGTCAGTTGATGATCTCCTAGAGCACCTTTTGCACCTATGTAGGGAGCACTGTATTCATGGGTGTTAGAGAACAATTATGGTATTGGCAAGAAAGGGACAACGACTCTAGTTTGACAAGCACAATCGTCATTGCCAACCAATGATGCTGGTTTTCGAGACGCCGAAAGCCCAGAGAAGGATACATTTTCCCCACATGGATATGCAATCCTCTGGTCATTAGCGTCCTGTCGCGAGGCATTGGAAAAGTTGTCTGCCAATGGACACCAAAAGTTGCACGAAGGTAGGCTCTATATAGGGGTTGGTTAAATATAGTTTGTGGATGGCGGCTGCCAAACGGTGGGCTCTGGATGGTGACCGCGAGAAGGTAAGGTCTAGATGGTGGCTGGCAAACGGTAAGGTCTAGATGGCGACTGCCAATCGATAAGGTCGAGCGGCTGTTTAAACATACCCAGTAGATGGCGGCTGCCAAATGGTAAGGTCTAGATGGAACTAGGCTCTAGATGGCGACTGCCCAAAGATAGTTGTAGATGACGGTTGCCCAGAGGTAGGCTCTACTTGGCGGCTACCCAAAGATCACCTCTAGATGACGGCTCCCCAAATATAGGTTATAGATGGCGGCTGCCTAAAGATAGGTTCTAGATGGCGACATCTCAAACATTACTATAGATGACGGCTGCCCAAGGATAGGTTCTAGATGGCGGTTGAATAATGGTAGGCTCTAGATGGCGGCTGCCCAATAAATGGCGGTTGGCAAAAGGTAGGCTCTAGATGGCGGTTGCCCAAGTATAGGCTGTAAATGGCAGTTGTCCAAAGGTAGGCTCTAGATGGTGGCTGCCCAAAGGTAGGCTTTAGATGTCGGTTTCCCAAAGGTACGTTCTAGATAGCGGCTGCTCAAAGATAGGCTCTAGATGGCGACATCCCAAAGATTGGCTCTAGATGACGGCTGCCCAAAGGTAGGTTCAAGATGGCGACTGCCCAATGGTAGGCTCTAGATGACGACTGCCCAAAGGTAGACTCTAGTAGATGGCGGTTGCCAGAGGATAGGCTCTAGATGGCAGATGCCCAAATATAGGTTGTAAATGACAGCTGCGCAAAGCCAGGTCGTCGACCGATTGTCAAGGGATATGTTGTGGATGGCGGTTGTCCAAAGGTAGGCTCTAGATGGTGGCTGCCCAAAGGTAGGCTTTAGATGGCGGCTGCCCAAAGGCAGGTTCTAGATGGCGGTTGCTCAAAGATAGGCTTTAGATAGTGGCATCCCAAAGATTGGCTCTAAATAACGACTGCCCAACGATAGGTTTTAGATGGCGACTGCCCAATGGTAGGCTCTAGATAGCGGCTTCCTAAAGGTAGACTCTAGATGATGGCTGCCCAAAGATAGGCTCTAGATGGTGTCTGCCCAAAGGTAGGCTCTAGATGGCGGTATCCCAAAGATTCGCTCTAGATGGCGGCTACCTAAAGATAACTTCTAGATGGCGGGCTGCCCAAAGATAGGCTCTAGAGGGTGGCATCCCAAAGATTGGCTCCTGATGACGGTTGCCCAAAGGTAGGTTCTAGATCTGCCTAATGGTAGGCTCTAGATGGCCGCTGCCCAAAGGTAGACTTTAGATGGCGGCAGCCCAAAGATAGGTTCTAGATGGCGGCTGCCCAAAGATAGGTTATTGATGGCGGCTGCCCAAAGGTAAGCTCTGGACTGTGGGTGCCCAAAGGTAGGCTCTAGATGGTGGCTTCCCAAAGCTAGACTCTAGATGTCGGCTGCCCAAAGATAGGTTGTAGATGGCGGTTGCCCAAATATAGGCTTTACATCGCAGTTGCCCAAAGATACGTTCTACATGGCGGCTGGCCAAAGATAGACTCTAGGTTGCGGCTGCCTAAAGATAGACTCTAGATGGCGGCTGCCCGAAGGGAACCTGTAGATGGTGGCTGCATAAATATATTTTGTAAATGACGTTTCCATAAAAGTAGGTTGTCGACTAAGGTTGCCAACTGACCCCAATGGTGCACCTTTCTAGACGTCGGAAACCCAGAGGAGGACACATCCTCCCTACAGGAATATGAAGTCATTTGATCATTGCGTTCGGTCTCGAGGCCTTGGAAAAGCTGCTTGGCAGTAGTCAAATAAGGCACAATAGTCAACTCGTAGTCACAGGCAGGAAGGGACAATACTTTGTGTAGTGGATACATCCGCCTCACAGACTGAGAGTTCGAGCACAATAGTCAACTCGTCGGGCACGTCGATGACCGACCTCATTGTGCGGCAAGGTTATCGATTGCACACCCTTTCCTGAAGTGATATGCACTATTCTCGTCCCCCGAAGTCTTCTTACGCAGATACATCCTACCATGCACATGTACCAATAGCTGCAGACGCTCTCTTTTTGTGTGGAGGATGTATCCGTTGTACAATTAGTCCCTTTTTGCCCCTGCAAGACATATAATGCAATATTATAGCGGCGGACATGTGCTGGTTAGTACTATGGGGAGGATCGATCCTCACCACAACAAGCGGATTATTTGCTAGAACCTTACAAGTATTGAGGTGCAACACAGTACTTACCAACAGATCCCCGCAACTCTCATCTCGACTTCTATGTATTGTCTGACAGGGGAAAATGACAATTCTTGTGCAGCGGATAGATCCGCCACTATAATATCGACTTCTATGTCTTGCACGGTCAGGAAAGGGACAATACCTGTGTGGCTGATACATCCGCTGCACATTCAGAGAGTTTCAAAGGTTCGTGGCACAAGCAAGCAAGCGACAATACCTGTACAGAGGATACATCCGCCACACAAATAGAGAGTTCGGGCGCTGTAGTCAATGCATCGGTCTCTTCGGTGACCGATCTCATTGTGTGGCTGGCTTGTCCACTGCACACCTCCTTGACGAAGTGTTGTGGGGAGGATAGATCCTATCCTGATCATGTGCCAATACTTTTCATACTCTCTGTCTGAATGGCGGATGTATCCGCTACACAGGTTTTGTCTCTTTTTTACCCCGCCACTATAATATGTATTGCATGGTTGTGCGGCCAGAGAGTTTCAGAAGTTCATGGCACAAGCAAGCAAGGGACAATACCTGTACAACGGATGCATCCGCCACACATACAGAGAGTTTGGGCGCCGTAGTCAATGCGCCGGTCTCTTCGGTGACCGGTGTCATTGTGTGGCTGGCTTGTCCACTGCACACCTCCTTGATGAAGTGTTGTGGGGGGATAGATCCTATCCTGAGCATGTGACAATACTTTAACACTCTCTAACTGAGTGGTGGATGTATCCGCTACACATGTTTTGTCCCTTTTTTACTCCTCCGCTAGAATATGTATTGCATGGCTGGGAAATGGACAATATATGTATAGCGGATACATCCACCGCACAGACAGAGAGTTTCAGAGCTTTTGGGCACAGGCAAGGAAGGGACAATACATGTGTAGCAGATACATCCACCACACAGACAGAGAGTTTGGGCGCCTCAATAATATGTATTGCATGGCAAGGAACGGGACAATATGTGTATAGCGGATACATCCGTCGCACAAACAGAGAGTTTCAAAGCTTTGGGGCACAGACAAGGAAGAGATAATACATGTATAGCGGATACATCCATCACATAGACAAAGAGTTCGGACGTTGTAGTCAATGCGTCGGTCTCGTCGGTGATCGGTGTCATTGTGTGGTTGGCTTGTCCGCTACACACCTCCTTGACGAAGTGTTGTGGGGCGGATAGATCCTATCCTGAGCATGTGCCAGTAAGATTAACACTCTCTGTCTGTATGGCGGATGTATCCGCTATAGAGGTTTTGTCTCTTTGTTCCCCCACCGCTATAATATCGACATCTCTTTATTGCACGGTCGGGAAAGGGACAATACCTATGTAGCCGATACATCCGCCGCACAGTTAGAGAGTTTCAGTGGTTTGGGGCACAAGCAAGAAAGGGACAATACCTGTACAACGGATACATCCGCCACACAGACAGAGAGTTCGGGCGGTATAGTCAGCGTGTCAGTCTCTTCGGTGAATGGTGTCAATACCTATATAGCAGTACAAAGTGTTGTGGGGTGGACATACCCTATCCTGGGCATGTGCGAATACTTTTAACACTCTCTGTTTGTTTGGCGGATGTATCCGTTATACAGGTTTTGTCCCTTTGTTCCCCTTGTCATGCATATAATTCAATATTATTGCGGCGACCATGTGCTGGTAAGTATTTTGAGGAGGATAGATCCTCTACATAGCAGTATTTTGTGTGTTAGATCTAGGGGTTGTGCACAAGTTTTCGGAGGTATTTCGAGTGTCGATGGCGTTCGATGTCGTCCGAAGATGACATTCGATTCGACCGTCGATGGGGTTGTGGACGAACGCTTGTGTGTGTGAGATTGAGGGGTTATGCACAAGTTTTGGGAGCACTCTCAGTGCCGATGACGTTTGACCGAGGACAAAGTGTTTCTGGTTGCCCGTAGATGGTGGTCGTCACCGAACAAGGACAGGTTCTCGGCCAAGGATGAGTAGTTCGTATTCGAACGGCGGGGATGATCTATGTTTCTTGCTGCCCAGGTATGGTGGTTGTTACCGAACAAGGACAGGTTCTTTGCTGCTCGGGGATGATGTTCGTTACCGAACAAGGAAAGGTTCTTGAGACTGTGGTGCGGAGACTGGGCATGGGCGAAAGAGTTCTTGAGACAGTGGCGAAGGGATGGTGTTCTTGAGACCGTGGTGCGGGCTTGGTTTGCGCAAGCAAGAGTTCCTAAGAGCATTGTGAAGGGATGTTGTTCTTGAGATCGTGGTGCGTGCTTGGTTTGCGTAAGACAAGATGGTGGGTGACGTCATCCGAAGGCTTTTTGACGTGGCAGCCTGCGAAGCCTCCTGTTGACGTCATTCGCACGACGTGCTTCTCTGTGCTTTTTGCGTGTGGATGAAATAGGCTTTAGCAAAGGGACGGTCCTCACCTTGTTGTGGCGATGGCGGACCTCTCCTCGACGACGTGCTAGCGAGAGGTTTGACGTTGCGAGGCGGAGATCTTCTTGACTACGCGCTAGCAAATGGCTTTCAACAACGACGAGGCTGAATGACGTGAAAGATCTGCATGTTCTCGAAGAATACCCTCTCATCGACCGACGAACTGGATGTTGCGCCGGCGTTACTGTGCGCAAACAAACTTTGGGCCTGCTTCCCCACGACCAATCCTGACCGTCCGATGAAGGGATGTCGATTGGCCATCGTAAGATTTTCGAACTTTTCTCAGGCCGCCTGTTCGCAACGGGGAACTAGGACGACAACGACCCTAGGGCATCATCTTTTTGACTGTGCGATGAAGGGTTGTTGTTTGGCTGGCGTACGATTACCAAACCTTTCTCGGGCCTCCTTTTCGTGATGGGGAACCGAGATGCAAACGACCCTACGTTGTTATGTTTTGTCGCGGATGGGTCCGGGACCGGGACGGCCTTTAGCATCAGGGCCTTTCAAACGCCGCACGAACCGGTCCAAAAATTTCTGTGTCTTCAGCGCCGGCGCCAAAAAAAATTGCGACTTCCCGCCCACTCGCGGCCGTATATGAACTTTTGGACTGGACGGCAACTCGTATTCTTGAATTTGTGAATGCGACTATGCTACGCTGCTGCTAGCGAGGATGAAGCGCACCCCGTTGTAAACACGATCAGCCATCGCGCGCTCAATGCGCATCGCCGATTACGCGGCCGTTAACTTCATGATCGTTGTTAACATGATCAACCATTGTGCGCCCATTGCTGATCACCCGGGCGTTAAGTTCACGACTGCCACTTCGTCCTTCTCCATCTTCTCCATCTTCCTTCTCCGTCGTCTTCACCTTCCTTCTTTATGTTCTCCATTTTCCTTCTCCATCTTCTCAATCTTCCTTCTACATCTTCTCCATCTTCCTACCCCATCGGCCTTCTCTTCTTCATTTTCTCCATCTTCCTTTTCCATCGTCGTTTTTTTCTTCATCGTCTCCATCTTCCTTCTCCATCGTCGTTCTTCTTCATCTTCCTTCTCCATCGTCGTTTTGTTCTTTATCTTCTCCATCGTCGTTTTGTTCTTAATCTTCTTCATCTTCCTTTTCCATCGTCGTTCTATTCTGCATCTTCTCAATCTTCGCCATCGTCGTTTTGTTCGCCATCGCCACATCTTCCTTCACCATCTACTCCGTCTTCTTGCTCCATCTTCTCCGTCTCCATCGTTCTCCTCGGTCATCTCTTTCATCACTTTCGACCTCTTCTCCACCTTCCTTCACCATCTTCTCAATCTTCCTTCTCCATCTTCTCCATCGTCGTTCTGTCGTAGTTTTGTTCTCAATCTTCTCCATCTTCCTTCTCCATCTTCTCCATCGTCGTTCTGTCGTAGTTTTGTTCTCAATCTTCTCCATCTTCCTTCTCCATCTTCTCCATCGTCGTTTTATTCTTCATCTCCACATCGTCCTTCCCCATCGACTCCATTTTTCTGCTCCATCTTCTGTCTCCCTGCTCGTCCATCCTCCATCTTCCTTCTCCATCGTCCTCCTCGATCATCTCTTTCATCATTTCCAACCCCTTTTGCACCTTCCTTCTCCATTGTCTTTTTCACCATCCTCTCCATCTTACTTTCATCTTCTCCATCTTCGTGGTCCACACAACTTTCCTCTCTACCAACTTCATCCTATCAGTCGTGCAATCCCGTTACCATGTTCTCTACCTTCCTTCTCCATTTTCTCCATATTTCCTCTTCATCGTCTTCATCGTCTCCATTCGAGTCGTCTTTCAGCATCCTCTCCATCGACCCATTCCAAACTATTGCCACCTGATCGAGCTGTGACAGGAAAAAACTCGCCACGATCAGCAGTCTTTTGGAAGTTCGGCAAAGATCAAGCGACGATCGCAAAGTGCTCGACTATTAATCACGGGCGATCTGAATTGCAGGCAACGAAGAAGGACACTGTGAAGTGCAGGCAATGGACAAAGAGCGAATCTCATCCGTAAACGAAACGGTAAGCCGACGTCATCGAAACATCAATTATGAACAGTTCCTGTGTGCATACATTGTCCACGTGTCTTGTTTCAGCAGCCAGACCGTCCTTGTTAATTATTGAACACTTCTTCTTGTGCTCCGTACCATTGTCGTTATCTATCGAACCCTTCTAGTTGTGTATCGAACTCTTCTAGTCGTTTAATGAACCCCTCATGTTGTGCATTGAACCTACATTATGGGAGGATAGATCCGCTTCAGAGATGTGGTATTCGTTCCCAGGGTTACGAAGACCACATCTCTGGAGCGGATCTATCCTCCACACAATCAGTGGAGCGGATCTATCCTCCGCACAATATGTGCATTGAAACCTTTGACGTGTGTGGAGGATAGATCCGCTCCAGAGACCGGGGTACGGGTGTGAGATAATCAACGTGTGGGGCGAATAAATCCTCCTTTGAGACCTTAAAGCGGGACCTCAGAACCTCGTCGACATCTCTGGAGTGGATCTATCCTCCACACAATGTGTGTAGCGAAACCTTCCATTTGTGTGGCAGATATATCCGTCCGGAGAGTCGTCCAAATCTCTGGGGCGGATATATCCTCCACACAATGTGTGCTCCACAGCATGTCCAAATTCTCTGAAGTGGATGTATCCTCCGCACAAGGTGTGCGTCCTCTTCCGGTGGAGGATAGATCTTGATGCTCACATCGTGGGAAGGATAGCTCCGACCCAGAGCTTAGAGACAAGTCTCTGAATCAGATATGCTCCAAACAATGGAGCGGATCTGTCCTCCAGACAATATGTGCATCGAACCCTGGTAGCGATGCCCCATAGTTACGAAGACCACATCTTTGGAGCGGATCTATCCTCCACACAATTTGCGGAGCGGATCCATCCACCCCACAATGTGCGCATTGGAACCTTCCAGTTGTGTGGAGGATAGATCAGCCTTAGAGCACGGAGAAAGGGTTCGGGTGTGGAACAAGCAACGTGTGGGCCCGATAGGTCCTCCTTTGAGATCTTAAAGCATGAACTCAGAGTTGCGTCTACATCTCTGGAGCGCATCTATCCTCCGTATAAGTGTGCGGGGATACCTTCCATTTGTGTGGCGGATATATCCATCCTAGAGAGGCGTCCAAAATCTCTGGGGCGGATCTAGCCTCCACACATTGTTTGCATCTAAACCTTCCATCTATAAGGAGGATAGATCATGCCCTGAGAAAAGAGATAAACAAAATCTCTGGGGCGGATTTGTCCTCCACACATTGTTTCCGTCTAAACTTTCCATTTGTAAAGAGGATAGATCAGATCCAAAGATCAGAGACAGGCTTCGTGCATCAACAGACAAAGGATGAGACGAGTAGATTCTCCTTTGAGAACTCATCGCGAGATGTCGGAGTATCGCCCACATCCCTGGAGCGGATCTATCCTCCACACAATCTCTGTATCTAACCCTTTCAGTCGTGTGGAGGATACATCCTCCAAGTCTGTTCAGATTTGTGGAGCGAATACATCCTCCCCACAATGCTTCACCATACCCTTACTGTTTTGTGGAGGATAGATCCGGCCCCGTGCTCGGAGACACGCCTTGGGCGTCTGTAGACAATGTGTGGGGCTGACAGATCCTCCTTCGAAAACTCAACGCTGGACCTTGATGTCGCATACACATCTATGGGCAGATCCTCCTTTGAGACATTAAGGCAGGACCTCGAAGCCGAGTCTACATCTCTGGAGCGGATTTATCCTCCACACAATGTGTGCAGCAAAACCTTTCATTTGTGTGGCAGATATATCTGTCCCGGAGACCGGTCCAAATTTCCTGGGCGGATCTATCCTCCACACAATATGTGCATCACAATGTGTCCATATCTCTTAAGTGGATTTATCCTCCGCACGAGGTGTGCATTCTCTTTTGGTGGAGGACAGATCATGGTGCTCACATTGTGTGGAGGATAGATCCGACCCTGAGCTCGGAGACAGGTCCCTGAATCCTCTCGGACGGATCTATCCTCCCCACGACAGGTCCCTTAAACGGACTTGTCCTCCAAACAATCTGTGGAGCGGCGTCCACATCTCTGTAGTGGATCTATCTTGGAGAGGATAGATCCCGGATAGATCCTCCTTCGAGAGCTCAAAGCAGGGCGTCGAAGCCGCGTCCACATCTCTGGAGCGGATTTATCCTTCCCACAGTGTGTGAATCGAAAACTTTCAGTTGTGAGCACGATATATCCGCCACAGAGATGTGTACGCGGCTTCGGGTATCCTACAGCGATATGTGAGACTGATAGATCATCCTTTGAGAACTCAGCGCGGAACCTCAGAGCTCTGCTCACATCTGTAGAGGGGATCTATCCTCCACACAATGTTTACATCAAAACCTTCCAGTTGTGTGGAGGATAGATCCGCCCCAGAGCACGGAAACAGGATTCGGATGTGCAACAGACAACGCTTATGGCAAATTAATCCTCCTTTGAGAACTTAACCCGGAACCTCAGAGCCGCATCCATATCCCCAGAGTGAATCTATTGTCCACACAATGTGTGCATGGAATGCGTCCACATTTGTGGAGCGGATATATCCTCCTCACAATTGTGTGGAGTATAGATCGGTCTCATAGTTGCGAAAACGACATCTCTGATGCGTCGGAGACAGGCTCGGCCGTGGTAGACAACGTCTAGGGCTGATAGATTCTGTGTTGAGACCTGAATGTTGAACATGTAATCCCTGTCTCTGATCTCTGGAGCGGATGCATCCTCCACACATTGTTTGCATCTAAACCTTCTAGTTGTGTGGAGGATAAATCCGACCCAAAGATCAGAGACAGGCTTCGTGCATTAGCAGACACAAGATGTGACAGATAGATCCTCCGTTGAGAACTCATCGCGGGACAATATCGCCCACATCTTTGGAGCGGATCTATCCTCCACACAATCTCGGTATCGAAACCTTCTAGTCGTATGGAGCATACATCCTGACAGGGATCGCGTTCTCCTAGTCTGTTCAGATCTGTGGGGAGGATACATCCTCCCCACAATGCTTCATCGTATCCTTACTGTTTTGTGGAGGATAGATCCGCCCCTGTGCTCGGAGACACACTTCGGAGGTCTGCAAGCAATGTGTGGGGCTGACAAATCCTCCTTCGAGAACTCAACGCGGGACCTTGATGCCGCGTACACATCTCTAAGCGGATTTATCCACCGCACAATGTGTCCATCAAGGCGGACACCCCACGACATCCCTGGAGCGGATCTATCCTTCACACAATGTATGTATCGAGTCCTTCCAATTGTGTGGAGGATACGTCCGCCTCAGAGACGCGTCCACATCTCTTGAACGAATTTGTCCTCCACACAATGTGTATATCAAAACCTTCAGTTGTGTCACTATGTGTGTATCGAAACCGTTCAATTGTGTGGAGGATACATCCATCCCAAAGACGCGGCCACATCTCTAGAGCGGATCTATCCTCCACACAACGTGAGGTTGTGCATCCTCCCGATCGGATGTATAACCATCTGCGCTCGATCTCCAAATAGTCTATTTCCTCATTGCCAGACGTATCTGTTGCACAGGTCGTGACACTTCGTGGTCGTTGTGCGCAGATAAAATGGCTTCCAGTGGGGTTGGAAAACAACACGACACTACCCAATGTTGGAGGAGCGATTCCTGAGGCATGTGGGAACCGTGGTGGGCCTGCAACGACTTCGGGTACTGCACAACCTGTCGATCGGAGGCATCGGGGGCATGGTTCATCCAGTGAGAAGAGAAACCTTCAGTACTATAAGCTAGACCACCGTTTGTGGTACGTCGACTGGGTTTCTGAAGATCTTTCGGCGCCCACTAAACCATTGTGTGGAGGTGTCCTGTACATCAAGGACCGTAGTGCGATTAGGCTGGTCGGGGCTGTGAATGGCTGGGATTCCTGGGAAGATTGTACGGAGGGGGTCAGGACATTTTACATTCAAACGGTGTACACGAAGAGTGGGGAGCCCGACCACAATGCTAGAGGGTGTAGACTAGCGTGGAAAAATTTATGTGGTTTCGGAAAGGCTGCCATCAGTCTTCCGTTTTACAGCCCTGTAACCTCGAATTTGGAAATTGATGTTGCCGTGCATTTTTTCTTTACTAACTGGGAGAGAACGGTGTCGCTAGATAAGTGTATGGACGTGTCGTCCTGGCATCCCATTTCCATGCCCATTAGCGTAGTCGGTGATGAGCCCAAGAGGACGCAAACTTCCGAAACGGCGCTAACTGGTGGTCGTGATGAGGGTGCAATGGCGAGGACCTTTACGGCACGTATGGACCCTGAATTCGTTCCCCAGCAGCCGGAGCACTCTCAAGCACTATGTGTCTCAAATTTGATTCAACGGGGGTTTCCCGTTGAAAGGTTCAACGGTTGTTGAAACCCCGTTACAACGGCCGTTGAAACCGCATTAGAACGAGGTACAACGCGATCTGCGAAATTTTTTTTCATGGGCAAAAAATAATCCAAAAAAAAAACAAAAAATATGGGGGTGTAGATTTTTTGTGCTCTACATCCCCATATGTTTAGTTTTATTTTTTGAGCATTTAAATTATTTTAAAAAAATCAAAAACCTGACCAATCTAAAAAAACGTTGATTTTTTTTTTTTTTTTTGATTGATTGATTGATTAATTGATTGATTGATTGGTGGGGGATGGGTCGCCCCCTCCACCCCCACCCAATCACACACACACACACACACACACACACACACACAC
>BFEA01000285.1:1008806-1024132 GCA_003427395.1 Chara braunii | reverse complement strand
CCCCCCCCCCCCCCCCAATCACACACACACACACACACACACACACACGGAGGGTTGTAGAATAGAATGTTCTCGTTTCATTTTTTTTTAGTTTTCTATAATAAAAAAAGGTCAAAAGTAGAAAAAGAAATATCGTGTAGGTTTTTTCAAACACCACACGCAAAAAAAAAAAAAAAAAAATCATCCATTAAAAAAATACGGAAAAAAAAAAACCAACTGAACGGGGATTCAACGGGATTCAACGGGGATTCAACGGGATTCAACGGGGATTCAACGGGATTCAACGGCTTCACGGGATGACATTTTTTTTTTGCTCCACTCGTGTATAGCACCGTGTCCGAGGCCCAATACGCCCTCCCCGTTGAACAGTATTCAATGGGGAGGGCCCGTTGTACTATTCAACGGGGATTCAACGGGGCCCCGGAGGCTATTCAACGGGTACAACCGCGTTGTAACTTTTCCGTTGCACGTTGAATAGACACACAGCTGAAGCATATGAAGAATCAGACCCTGAAATTGAAGCAGTTACGAAGACCCTTGCTGTGGGGGAGCAAGTTCCGGGTAGACATTTGAAGAGGATGACAATCAGCATCTGGGAAGGTGGGGGAGCAAAATCACAGGCTCTGGTGCGCCGAGGGGTTGTTGATGATGGTGGTGGTGAAAAGGGGAAGGGACCCTTATCGGTCGGGATGAACCTGGGACGGAAAGTGTCTGACGAAGAGGGGGATAACGAGGACGATACCTAGGTTGTGTCAGCAGGGGGAAAACGAGTTGGGCAAGGGTCTGCCGAGGGGGGAAAGCAAAAGAAGAGAAAAGTGAGTAGCACCCAAGGAGCCGGGGTGAAGAGGAAGTCGACGGAAGGGAGTAAAGAGACTGCGAAAAAAAAACGGGAAGGTGCAATCGGAAAGGGATCGATGAAAGCCAGGAAGGACAAGGATAAGATGGAGGGAGAGGAGGGAGAGGAGGGAGGTGGTTGGAACAATCGAATTATCGATTTGGATTAAGGTTATTTTCTGGAGTGGAAAACAGGTGTGGAAAAGAATGTGACTTTTGACGTGAACCCGGAGAGGGTGATTCCGTTGCCGCTGTGGGAGGAGCCATACAATCATTGTTCGATCGACGATACCCACGTTGAGTTTATCTTGAAGGCCATGTTGACCGCCTTCTCGAAGCCGAACCACACCTACGAGAAGTCGGTCGTGAAATTAGCAGCAATCAGAGAGCCACCTCAGGAAGGGAAAAAGATTGTCCGTATTACACTTGACCAATTCAACGAGGACAACCCAAACGCGCACTGGTAGTATGTCGTAAGCTGGCAGCACAACATGAAGGCCGCTTTGGTGCTGAAGGAGCATAAGATTTGGAAGAAACACTCGTTCTTTGAGTGACCCTTTAAGTCGTTGTACTTCTCGGATGAGGACTTCGACGGCTACACCTAGATCAGTATAATCGACAACAGGAAGGACAAGGTTACCCCTCCAAGGTCCCAACTGCTGTCTATGATCAACATGCGACAGATTTGGATAAATTTGAAACGTCCTCGTCCTGTGGCTGGGAATGTTAAGTTCAAGCAGGACTTGGTCGCCAATTATGAGAAATTTCAAAAAATGGCGTTGGGAAAGACACCATACCACAACCTATGGGACATTGTTCATAGCAGCAACAAGGAAGATAAAAAGGTGTGGCAAGAGAAACTGAGGTACTTTTTGCCTCTCGTCATAAGCGATGACCAGACGTAGGAACTGGGTATGAAGTTCTATGACGAGTGGATGAAGGGTCAACTTCTTGCCCAGAAGGCGCTCTGTGGACTAAGAGGCCTCCTACGACGGACCCGAAAGCCACTCATGAGGTTAATCTTTTGCAGAGGACAGCAACGGCCAGAAGAGAGACGTGTACAATGTTCGGGTTACAGATCCAGAGTTGCGCAAAGGAAAGAAGCGGAGGAGTGCGACTTTTTCGATCAAGTCAATGAACCCGACGTGCATTGCTGGAAAGAAATGGGGGATTTCACAGATCTAGAAAAACACTTGATTTTGAGGGGTGTGTTGGACCTTGAGATTGTGTGGGTGTAGCAAGGGAGCAAGAGACTAGTTGAGCACGGGAAAATTGGGATGAAAGATGCCTGTGAAATCGTAAAGCAAGACTGAATGCTGCTTCGACTGTGGCATATAATCGAGTTTCAACACCAGGGCAGGACAAGTGATGAGTGGAACGCTGATTTCTTTCGGACGAGGGAGCAACTGATCACGCCATATGATTTGAAGGGGCTGAACGAGAAGTTATGGGCGGCTTGCGAGAGATTTGTTACCGATCACTCATACCTGAAGGACTGCCCCCAGTACCTCGGTTGTGCCTTAGATAAGGAGCTGAAAAACAACGTTGAGTCTGGTTGAACACGAGAAGTTCCCTACCAAGTTCAAGCGGGTTGTGTTGTCTGTGCTCAAAGGGGAATGCGGCAAATATATGGAGGGACCTATCAGACTAGACGGTTGCACTAGCATCAGGTGGAGGGACACCAAAGTCGTCAAAATCCTCGCACCTTTCGCCTACGATGCTTTCACAACGTTTCTTGTGAAGGACGTCATGCGGAGAGTTGTAAGGCAGCTCTAGTGCCACACGTGCATCATCGACCTTTGTGATCCCGTCGACCGAGCACGGTGGAATGAGGAGGCCTTCAAGGCGTTGGGGAGGTTCCTAGAGACCCTGTGTCCTGGATTCTGGATAGTGGTCGCTTTGTTCCCAGGATTTAGGACCTCTCTTTTATGAGTCTACTACATTGTCTCCCTGTGGTGAGTGGAAGCGCAGGAAAATCGATTCGGAGGAGCCAAATTCGAAAGACGTACCACATCGGTAACAGCACATGGGCAGAGGAGGACAGGATGTATGTTCTCTTCCACGGGGACGACCTCAAGCTCAATACTCAGCCAGCGAGTTAACGAGGGGGGGTAGCGAGATGACGATGCTGTCGCCTTGGGAAAGAAGCAGAAGTGCACACCCTCCGATATCGTTGAAACTAAGTTCACGCCCACGACGTTCCATTCAGCAGGTGTTCTCCACCAGAAGGGGGTGGTGTATAAGGAAATGGAGCGCAACCCTAGTATGTTGTGCAGCCTCATGGAGTTCTTCTGCCCACCTGAGAACACAGTTATGTTCCCTGGGAAGGCACACACCCAAGTTGTGTGGAAACTCCTTAGGAGTGGGCGCCATGTAATGGCCGTGGAGGGGGACATAGAACTCCTCAACTTTCTGAAGACGTATGTCATGCACGAGATCAATAGTTGAGTTCACTACTTTGAACTGCACACCGGGCAAAACTCTATGCACCATGACCCCACCATGAACTTCTGGTTCAAGCTCTCCTCCGAAAAGTGGGCAAAGCTTTATAATTTCCTCTTCCAAGACACACATCCCATATACCGGATAAAGGACGACTACAAACTATGTTGACAAGTCACGATCGAAACGTTGGAAGACTACCATCGTGGGTCAAGGGAAGCGGCGACCAACTTCATCGACAAACTGTAGGAGTGTTATTTTGACCAAGGCAAGACCAAAGTTACTCTCAATATTTTTAGGGCACACTTCACCGATGAAGAGGACTTCAACCCTAACGACGATGAAGAGGTCAGCGTAGGTAATGCGGAGTTCGATTTATAGGAAACATACCTCAAGCATGTTGTCGGTGTAGCATCCTCGTCAACGCCTGCAAGTTCCCATATTCACGTGGGTTCGCCTGTCGGTACTCCAGTCGCCACGCCAGTCGTCACGCCAACGTCTGGTTCTTAGAAAGGATTTTTGTCGTCGAGGAGAAACAAAACTCTCAGCCCCACCGTCAGGCCTGGACTTCCAATTCCGCCTTCCGTGTTGTCGGGTCTTCAACAAGGCAAAGTATATCGCTTCGGCAAAGACCACAAGGACACCAGCGAGGCTGAATGGGGTAACCACATAGTGTGGCATCCTAATAATTTTCAACCGGTCGTTCTGGATGGTGCATGGGTCATGTCAATTAATCATGAAGGCGTGTGGGAAGTTAATCAACGAATGTTAAAGGAAGAGTTCTTACAAGTTGTGCATGAGGAGGTGGTCAGGAGCGTTGCGGAGATTGATGCCCTAGAGCTAGAGGATTCGGTTATCGTATGGCATGGGCAGTCCATATTCGAGATTTTACAGGACCGCAATTTGTTGGAGCTCCTTGCTGAATTTTACGGACACGAGACGAGCCCGAGTTCCGGAGTCCAAATAGAGTGGGCAATTTCGTCGGGAGGAGGTGGAACCGGCAGTGGTGGAGGGGGTCAAACCGGTGGTGGTGGAGGGGGTGGAACCGGCGGTGGTGGCGGAGGTAACCAGGGCATGGGAGGCGAAATAGAGGGTGGGATGCATCACAGAGGAGGAGCGAGGGGCCACGACGGTACATGAGCAGGTGGGCAAAGTGGATATCTTCGAAGCTCTGCAGGAACAATCCCGCCTGTAATGGGAGTCCGTCTAACAGTAGAAGGGGCTACCTCACATTCCAGCGAGGGTTCTCGACTTGCTGAACCCACTGGTGCCCAATTCTTTAATGGAGGATGTATCCGCCCTACAATCGGAGCCGAAGTTTTTGCATGTTCAAAACTGCTAGGTGTCGGGATTGTCCCATGTACAGTTTCAGCGGGATCTAATTTCACACCAAATTTGGAAGGGGAAGTTGGATCCATAAAGGTTGTGGAGTCCGAACCGATGTCAAACGTCGACGTAGGGTGTTTTTGCATCGGCCGCGAGGAACTACTGGAGAGAGGGCCTATCCGACCCACAACGGATTGTGCAGCCGACATGCAGTTAGTGAACTCTTTCGTCGGCGTCCATCGAGTGACGAGCCTTTCCGCCAGTGGAGGATCTATCCTCCGCACAACAAGTGAGGCTGGAGAGACCCGAGTAGGAAGCCTTTCCCCGAGTGTCTCGAGAAGTTAGAGCCTTTCCGCCAGTGGAGGATCTATCCTCCACATGCCAAGTCAAGCTTGACAAACTCAAGCAGGAAGCCTGCCTGCAAGTGTCCCGGGAGTCCAGAGTCTATCACCCATAGGAATCCTGCCCACAAGTGTCCGGGGAGTCAAGTGCCTATCAGCCTGTGGCGGATCTATCCTCCCCACAACAAGTCGGGCTAGGGAGGCGCAAGAAAGGATCCTTCCCAAGAGTGTTCAGACAGTCCACACCCTTCTCGCTAGCGTCCAGGCAAGAAGTCCAGCTACGGAAATGGTCGTAGGAAGTCGGTTTGGTGAAAAGCCAGTAGGAAGCCCTCACGCAGGTGTCCCTCGAGTGAAAAGTCTTTCTGCCAATGGAGGATCTATCATCCCCATAACAAGTCAAGTCGGGGAGACCCCTGTAGGAAGCCTTTCCTCCAGTGGAGGATCTATCCTCCACACGCCAAGTCAAGCTGGAGAAACGCAAGTAGGAAGCCTGCCCGTAACTGTCCTGGGAGTTCAGAGCCTTCTAGCCAGTGGAGGATCTATCCTCCACACAACGCGCCAGGACAGAGGAGCCTCAGGATTGCTCACCCCTGTCCAAAAAAGTTTAGCATGGAATCTGAGTCCTCCGCGGGGAGAGATTACAAAGGACCAAAAGAGAAAATCCACTGACTCTGAATCAACAAATTTTTCAGAGGAAAAGGACGTCATAGACAAGACTGTGGAATGTATGCGACTCCTCCGCCTGAAGTAAAATGCAGTGGTACGGAGGACGACTTTCTCTTGCAGTTGTATTCGAGAATCGACACAAGACCACTTTCGACTGACAATTTCCTTCGTGGCGACTCACAACTCCCTACAGCTACACTCGTGTCAGGTCCGTGCATGGAGGAGAGGGATGTCACCATGTCAGAGCAGGAAGAGGGAGTTGTTCGTCGTCCGCTGCGCGATGACATCACTCGAAAACTTTTTCATGACGACGCAGACCTTGGTGTCACCGCTGTGGTGGATTCTAGTCCAGGCAAAACGGGGGGTGGTGGTACAACTTTGGTAGAAGTGTCTCTCAATGAGGATGTCGGAAAAAAACGCGTCGACTCTCTTAGTCCCTCTGTTGAAGAGGTCGTTCGAATTGTCAACGTTGACGTCGAGGACTTGTCCAAGTTTCCAGCCCGTCTGGAGCACATTGTTGCATCAGGGAAGATCAAAGGAGAAGGGGTAGTGTTGGGTCTCAAAGCCAGATGCGTACAAGTGGATGTGCCACGAGTTCAGACTGACAACGAGAACGATACTGCTTGACATGCTAAAGAAGAAGTTGTGACCGGTAAGCAGTGACTTTCATTGCTTAACTTTGGGTCTCTCTAGTGCTGAACACCTGGAGTGTTCTTTCACATGTAGATAGCGGTTAGGGATATGTGGAACATGAAGGTAATTGCTCGTTGCCTTTTGGTTTGCGAAGCGCGACCGTATGTTGTATTCATAGTTATGTTTATTCATTTGTTGTACCGGTCGGCCGTCTTCTTCGTGTGTTGTACGAAGAAAGTCGAAGGAATATCTCACGAAGACGAGTATGCCGCAATTGTCCCCAAGGGATATGAAAATTGTAAAAGCGGCTGAAGGTGAGTGCTGAGAGAGTTCAGAAGTCGCATATGAGAGTTTGCAAGAAGCTCAGGGGTTCATATTTACAATGCTTTTAGTACTAAAAACAAGTAACTGGGCGGCTTGGACAATTAGGATATCATTCTTCTCATGGTCATGCGTGTTGCTTGGTTGGTCTGTGCAGCCGACATGAGTCCATCGAGCATTGGAAAAAGTGAGATAGAGTTGTCGAAGTTGTTAGACAACCTTGTATATTCTCTCATATCTCCAACGATGATTGTGGCTCGCCTGCCAGTAGAGAACTTGATTGTTAGGGTTCGAGACATGGAGACCTTGTTGGACAAAGGCGGTGAGCTTAACGACGAGGTGGTGAACTTCTACTTGGCCCTGCTCGTTAGAGATGGGTGTATATCTTCTTCGAAAGTGTACAACTTTGTTTTTTTGTTTTTCACGAAATTGCTACTTCAGGGTTATAAAGGGGTCACAAGATGGACGAAAGATGTCAATCTTTTCGAATACAACGTATTGCTCGTCCCTATTCACAAGGACAATGGACACTGGGCTCTTCTGATGGTAGATTTTAGAAAGAAAGTTGTACAGTACGTTGATTCTTATTGTAGTGCAGTTTACGATGCTTTATTTGCTTCGACTGCTTATACAGCGGTAGTGCAGTACCTATAAGAGCATTGCCCCAAAGGTATGATAACATGAAATTTGAAGTTCTCGTCAAAGGAGTGTAAAGGCAGGTTGACGAATCCAGTTGTGGGGTTTTCATATTAATGTTTGCTTCCTTTTTGGTTAGGGGACTACGTCTCCCTTTTCGTTTCTCGAATATTCATATACCTGCTATCAGATGCAAGTTAGCGTCCATCATCTGTTTTATAGGATCGCATATGTATTGTGAGTAGTTGAGGATATGTATATAGTCCGTGAGATTGAACTTATGTTGTGCATAGTTCATAATTCTTTTAAATTTATTTTTTTTTTGCCATTTGGTTTTGTCGATAGTTCAACAAATTCAGTTATGTGGGGAGGATGTATCTGTTCCACAGGCAGTCGGTAACCTTTTCACTTGCAAAATTCGAGAACTTCGAATAATAACTACTCCTTAAGGAACTTTTTCACATTCAACGAATTCAGTTTTCAATACGAGTTCCTAATGATTACACACCTCCTTCGGGAACTTCGAATAATATATATATACATATATATGTATATAATATATATATATATATTTCTCTCTTTCCCGATTTAATTTTGTCAATAGTTATAAGGAATTCAAGGAGGGTTGCCTATGGACCAGATACATCCTGCCCACATACCTGAATTCGCTTTTCACTTCCAATGTTCAATATGAGTGCCTAATGGTTACCCGCCTCCTTCGGAAATTTCCATTAATAATCTCTCAACATGTTATTCGTTAAAATATGACATTATATTGTGTCCTCCTTCTAACGAATTTATTTTTGGTTGCAGCCTAAGCAACATAAGCACGTCCATCCAGGGCTTAACCGCATGCAGAAGCATGCTGAGATCTGTACTTGTTAAACTTTATAACGACAGGCACGCCCATCCGGGAACCCTATGCAGAAGTGTGTTGGGATCCTTACTTGTTAAACTTCATAAACGTGATAGAAACCATGTGCGGAACTGTGATGGGATTCATACTTGTTAAGCTTCATAAACGAATAATGATAGGCACGCCCATCTGGGAACCCTGTGCGGAAGTGTGCTTGGATCCTTGTTAAACTTCAAGTTTATAAATGTAATGACCAAGGTGTTAGATTGTATCCTCGTTGGATAATATAATTTTTGTGGTTATCCCTAAGTTGTACAGGCATGTCCATCCTCTCACCTAAGACGGTTGTTTGGATGTTCGACGAGATCCGGACTAAGTGGCTGTCTTCTTTAGAAGACTTAGGGTGACGATAGGCACGACCATACGGGAAGCCTGTGCGGAAGTGTGTTGGGATCCACACTTGTCAAACTTCAAGTTTATAAATGTGATGAGCAATGTTTCATGATTGAATCCTTGTTGGATAATACATTTGTTTAGGTTATCCCTGAGTTGTGCAGGCATGCCAATCATCTCGTCCGAGACGGTTGTTTGGATGTTCATGAGATCCGGACTTCTTTAGAATACTTAGTGTTTCGAAGGACACACCCACCATCTCGCTCGATCTGCGGAAGTCTGTCCAGATCCATATTTGTTTACAATTGTGATGAGCATTGTGTCATGATTGTATCCTTGTTCGACATGTTTGCTTTGAACAATCTGTCCTTATAAACTTCATGTAAGGTAACAATTACAGTAGTAGTCGAAGTACAACTCAAAGATGTTTCGACATACAAGTTCGTTTTCTACGACAACACCTATGATATTACACAAGAACTTCAAATTTTTCATATTTCGGATCGAATTCACACTTCAATTGGCTATGCACGAAAGACTTGGGCACGAACGCAAAGTTGTTGGTTACATGCAATGCAGGCGGTCACAAGTCATGTGATTCTATGTGCATGCCAGAGACGTGATGTTAGTGGTCTTTGCATAGTGAACTGCACACTCACACATTCGCCGAAATTTGTCTTGCATCTACACACCAATTTGTCTTGTCGGACTACAATTATCGATATTATTTCATGTCAATCATTTGTACACTTTTGGTTGACCAAAACAATTTGAAACAAGGAACACAATGCGCACTTGCTCCGCTACACTAGACACAACTGGGACGTGACAGAGATTCCAAAGTCAACACCCGTCGGGCGAGACTGTTCAAACTCGCAACAATAAAAAAAAAGTAATGTCGTTGTGAAAGCGACAATTGAGTAATGTCAGGATTTACAAAATATAATCATTAAACCACCAGTACCTACGTCGATGTTGGGAAATTACGTTGTCCTGGCCAGTACCCGAAGTTTTCGGGGGTCGGACACAGGGTCGGCAATGTCCCAAAAATCGTAGTGTTATTTTGTCCGTGCACGACAGAAAAAGGAAAAAAAAAAAGGTTTTTGCATTGCAATGATGTCAGGCAGGGTAGTCTAGGAGGCTGTGCTCACAGTCTTGAATGCATCTTACAACAAAGATGGTCACATTATGAAACTTGTTGTTTTCTTTTTTTTATTTCACTTTTGTTTGTTATGTGTCCCCTACCAACGAGGCAGGGCGGAATCCGTGATCTACTCTAACTATATTTCCTCAAATGTTTGTAACCCTGATGTATCCAGCCGTTTTCAAGGCCGAATCCATGTTTCCGTTTTTTTTTCTTGTTTTCTTTTTCTGGAATCTGACAATTTGAATCCGTGATCTTCTCGAGTTGTGTTCCCTCAGAGGATTATAACCCTGATCACACTGGCACTTACGAGAATGTATCTTACCATTTTCACGGTCGAATCCGTGTTCCTGTCTTTTTTTTTTTTTCGAGTTTTTGGAATCTGACAAGCTGGCCACGGGGCTGAAATGCCCTCACTAAGGGCACACTTACACTAACACTTCCGAGAATGTATATAGCTGCAATTACGACCAGAGCTTTGTTTCGTTTTCTTGTTATGTGAGTTTTCACGGCCGCAACTTTTTTTTTTTTTTTTTTTTCTTCCCGTGAGAGTACCATAAAAAAATGGAGTGGGACCCAGGCTCGGCAAAACTCTGAGCGCAGTGAAAATCAGGGTCAGCAAAAACAGGCTCAGAGGTACTGGTGGTTTAATGAATGAAATAGTTTTAAAACAATTCGGTGTAAATCAATTGAACTTATCAAAGATAATAGCCTTCTAAAATATATGATGTCAATTGTCATCTAATAAACATAAAATCTTTAGAAGAAAACCTAAAAGGTGGTCGATCACCACGTTGGAACAGTGTCGTAAACATCAACACGAACACCCCGCAACTAGCTCCATTCACTTGTCTTGAAACTCCTTCCACCACAACATTTGTTGTTATCAACTTCCAACTCCTACTCGACCGCCTATGTAATGTTTGACGTTCCAAATACGGTACAATCAACTCGAAACCACGAAGGTAAAAACTTGAATCAACTATAACGCGAGAAAAAAAATCAAAAATTTCGAGGACATTATCTCTTAAGTTGACAGAAAGGAGGATCCAGTGATCATTATCTTTGTGGACAAGAACAAAGATAATATCATATTGAAGCAGATCTACATTTTTAGCCCACCTTTCCACACCACAGTGTCCTTGAAGTTGCAGTTTACTTAAGAAGAACGAATTAAAGTTGAAGACTCGAAAGCCTGACGGGATGTTACATACCACACATGCGGTTGACCCCAATAGGGCCATGTAAAAATTGACCACCTCATCATTCACCCTGCCGGCGATATGCAAGAGGGTGAGAAGATTTTTTGCTGCAATTCGCAACTGACCGTCGGCAAGGGTAGATATAACAGTGTGAGGTGGCACCGACCCTCGTTTAATGTCTTCCAATACCCGCAAGCTTCGAGGCGCAATCATTGTAGCGAATCTTCCCCCGCGTGTTCCACGTGTTGTGGCCCGCACCTCACAACATCGAGCAAAGGACACTCGGGGTAGTGAAAAACGGAGTCTCTAAGCATTATCCTTCATTGCATGACGCGTTGCTAAGTATTTGTCATACATAGCGTGAACCCTGCTCAAAGATTGTGGATATGTGCCTTTCTCTGGGGGCATAAGGGAAAGACACTCCTCAATGGCAATGTCATGCTCCTTTTTCCCGATCTCGACATCAACCCCTAATGCCTTTAACATACCCTTGTGTTTTGTAGTCAGCCCGGGGACTTTTTGCAATATGTGCCCCGGATATTTCGAGGACCTCCGTGCTCGAGATGACCCCATCCCTATACAACAGAAGAAAGAGAGAACGGAAAATAAATACACTTATGGACAACACGGGTCAGAGGAATGTGACAATGTAAAAGAACCACACAACCTACAAGATGCAGGACCTCTCCAATTATAAAACTCCAAATTTGCACAGGCATGACCACAGAGCTGCGTGTGTGAGGCTGGACAACAAAACGACGAGCACATTCGAGCTTGAGACCCCCGACCTTTAGAAAGGAAAACAACAACAAGCTACTGAAGCGGAAGGCCAACATTCCCCGAAGTTCGGATTCCGACAGACTTTTCCCCACAACAGACACACAGAGACTGACCACATTACGCATCGACACAAGAAGTGTGGATCCCGGCGGACTTAAACCATCAGTCTCTCCGAGAGGGGAAAACCATCATTCAATTGAGTTGGCCAGATTCATAGTCGGGGAAGCGCGCACGTCGTGGCATTCATCACTGCTTACCAGCCGGTTTATCCCTTCGCTCCTTCGTCGGTGATGTTGGCGCAGGTAAGGCTAGCACGTCAAGGGCTTGACTGCCGACCCTAGATTGTTTCGAGGACGTGACATGTTGTCGGCCCCTGACTTCGCCCTCCCAACCACTTGCGAAGTTGGTGGCCAGTGTCGGAGAGGTGGGTGGTGAGAAAATGGTGGCAGAGGGCACGAGAGGTGTGACGTTGCGGGGGTAGTCCACGGCAGGCGCTACAGACCATTGCGCGGACACCTGCTCATCGCCGAGTATGCCATCGATAACTTCGACGATGTTGGACAACCGATTTGGTTCAGCCGAGCTCATAGCAACGGAAACCTCGTCGCACCGACTACAGCCGTCAACGGTTGAACCTCATAATCTTCAGGGTCTGCTGAATGGTCACTGACCACCTGCGTCTCCATCTCCATTGTCGTTGCATCGTCGTCGACATCACGACCGCGATCCTCTCTGTACAGCACCCCAAACGAGTCTGACGACTCTTAAAAAACTGCATCGTTCTCAATGTCCACCCGTTCATCATCTTCAATATCAAAATCCCCTTATTCACCCTCTTCTCCTTCACGCAACAGAATCAACTCATTTTCTCCCCTTTCCTCTCCTTCCTCTCCTTCTTCCCCTTTCTTCCTTTCTTCCCCTTCTTCCCCTCCATCCCTCCCATGCAATTCAACCCGTTTTCCCAAAAGTTTGTCAAATCCCGCGGACCGCTCTTCGATCCCCACGCGCGTAGCCCCACCCACCGCCAAGACAATCCTTGTTTCTAGAGTCCTTTCAAAAGAAGTCCGGATCCTGTGCCTCGATCGACGTAGTTCGGATGCCTCGCTCCACTTGCGACCGGTGCCTCGATCGACGTAGTTCGGATGTCAGCGGACTTCACGCCGATTCCTTATCGGACCTGGCAGTCAGCTGTCCAGCAAGTTTCCCCTCCCCCTCCCCGCCACCGCGTTCCGTTGTTGTGGCCTCCTGGTGAGGCGAAACCTGTCCCCTAGAGGTGGTCCCCTCTATTGGCCCCTCGACATTTCCTCCGGCCCCCTTCCCTCCGCACCCCCCCCCCCCCCCCCCCCCCCCCCCCGCCCCCCCCCGAACTACCCTGTGGCCCGGTGGCAGGGTGCACCTTCCAGTCCACCCGTCCCTTCGAAGGGCTCGTGTCGAGGTCGTAGAATTCGTCCGAGAGTTCCAACTACTGCTTGTCCTGAAGTTCTTGAAACAAAAGTTCAGCAGTGGAATCGATGGCTGGGTCAGCAGGTTGAAGGTTGGGATTCACAGACCTCACTCTATCG
The DNA here is from genome assembly GCA_003427395.1 of Chara braunii. NCBI lineage: Eukaryota > Viridiplantae > Streptophyta > Charophyceae > Charales > Characeae > Chara > Chara braunii. Next base: position 1,010,996 of record BFEA01000285.1, on the reverse strand, counting down.
ACCACCGAGCTCCTTGCGAGTTCTAGAAACTCGGCCTTGGATTGGCGAGGGTATGGCTCCCACAACCCTTGGTCGTTGATGAGGGCCATGACCCACTCGCCCTTCTGGATTGCCGACAAGATAGTTCTCGGGTGCTAAATCATGTCATGGCTCTAGTCCGCCTCGCTCGATCGAGTGTGGTTGACCCCTTCGAAGTGAACGGTATCATCCTCGTGAGAAGGATGACGCAGTGGAACCGAACTCCCAGGACACAACGGAGGCAGGGCGGCAGGCCGAGGCGTCAGTCTCACCGCCAGCTTACTCGAGGTCTTACCAGGGGTGAACGTGGGCACAGGTGATGCCTGGGTCGCCTGGCTTGTTGAGAAACTGGCCGACGAGGAGCCTAGGGCATGAAACACCGGACCAGGATGGTAATTGATGTCGATGTCCTCGGTGTCGTTGTCCTCCTCCGGGATAGCCGTGTCGAAAACAACGCCCGTCCCCGCCTTGTCTTCCGTGGAGATCAAGGCGCCATAACTCTCAAGCTTCAACACGTGCTCGGACTTGACGAAGTACAAACACTGCATCCGGTCGAGGAAGTTTTTTGCGTTCTTGCGTGAGGCGTCGTGGTAGTTGTCCAGCAACGCTAACATGTGTTCCTTGCGGTGCATGTACTCAGCGTCTTCATCCCTCAAGCGCCGCGTTTCTAAAACGAGGAACTCGTAGATCCTGTTCCTCTTCCGCTCGCTCAACTTGAATCCGTAGACGGTTCCCGAATGTGTGTCGGTTTCTCGCTCCTCGAAATGAACTCACAGCGGTTGGCTCCAGAGTTGACCTCGCTTTTGCGGAACTCCAACGTGTATTGCAACAACTCAAAACTCCCTTCCAGCGCGACCATGTGTCGGCCGCTCTTCAAAACCTCCCACACGACTCACGCGTGCTGCTTGCCAAGGAACATGACGCCCTCCCCCTTTTTGCATACAAATTTTGGCAGATGGGCCAATTGTGTGGAGTTCCGCTCCATCTCCTTGTAGACCTTCTTGTCAACTCCAGACATGGCCGACGGCCACTCGCAAGGGTCAAAGGGAATCTCCGATATGTCTGTCGGGGTCACTTTCTAATGTGCCCCGATAGTCGCAGCGTCACCTGCCGACAACCTAGCATCGTAGAGGACACAAATATTCTCCCGCAAATCGTCACCTTTGAAGAGAATGTACATTCGGTCGTCGACCGAGTACAAGTTGTTCCCCACTGGAAAACTTTTCTTATGCTGCGTCCTCCTGACCCACTTCCCTACCATTGCCTTGACAATGGGCAGATGACGCAGGCTGGTCATGAAGGAGTGGTCCCACCGCCGAGGGACGAAAGCGACGACCGTCTAGTGTGACGGAAACAATTGCTCTAGGAGGGAATTCAAACTCTTGAAAGCTTTCGGCGTCCACTGTTTGAAGTCCACCGGCTCGCACAGATCGAGAACGCTTCGGTGGTCCCAACCGCCTTCTCCAACTTCGTGACCCTCATCTGCGCCTCAAGAGGGTCAATGCCGAACGGGGCGATGGATGTCACGTCCCCCGAGTCTTTCCACAAAACGTGCACCACGACTTCGGCAAGTGCGACCTCCGTACTCTTCGCCTTACTGCCGGTCAATACGGAGAGGACCTTGTTCTTCCCGTCGGCGGACAACTTCTTGTTGAGGGTGAGTTTTTTTGTCGCCTTAATCGTCTTGTCGTCCCCTCACCCCATATACGCGGGCAGTCCTTGAACAGTGAGGCATCACCGACGAGCTTCCTGCTCCCGTTCCACAACGCAGCATCCATTCCCTGCTTCTCGAACTCCAACAAAACCGCCTCCCGTTTCTTTAGAAAGGGATACGCACGTGTCCAGTCCGTATCCGGCCGGTTCTCGTGCACGAACTGGTAGTAGTTCCATAATCGCACCAAGATGCGATCGCACTTCAGCAGGTGCACTGCTTCCTGCACTCCCAGCTTCCCTTGCTTCGCTAATGAAGCAGAGCCTGTCTGCACCCACACGACCTCGCAGTTGAGGACCTTCTTGAGCAACCGACATTTCTAATTGTCGGTAAGGGCTTCCATGCTCTTCCAGCAGTGCGGATCCGACTCGGTGACAGAAAGAGAGAGGGAGGCAGAGAGAGAGAGAGAGAGAGAGAGAGAGAGAGAGAGAGAGAGAGAGAGAGAGAGAGAGAGAGAGAGA
>BFEA01000285.1:994812-1006468 GCA_003427395.1 Chara braunii | reverse complement strand
TGAACTATTGACAAAACCAAATGCCGAGCGAGAGAGAGAGAGAGAGAGAGAGAGAGAGAGAGAGAGAGAGAGAGAGAGAGAGAGAGAGAGAGAGAGAGAGAGAGAGAGAGAGAGATTATTATTTGAAGTTCCTCAAGGAGGAGGGTAACCGTTAGGTACTTATATTGAGCACTCTAGTGAAACGTTGCAGGTTGCCTGTGGACCGGATACATCCTGCCCACATATCTGAGTTCGTTGAACTATTGACAAAACCAAATGCCGAGAGAGAGAGAGAAAGAGAGAGAGAGAGAGAGAGAGAGAGAGAGAGAAAGAGAGAGAGAGAGAGAGATTATTATTTGAAATTCGTGAATGAGGAGGGTAACCATCAGGTACTCATACTGAGCACTCTAGTGAAAAGTTGCAGCTTGCCTGTGGACCGGATACATCCTGCCCACTTATCTTAGTTCCCTGGACTATTCGCAAAACCAAATGATGAGCAAGTGAGAGAGAGAGAGAGAATAGAATAGAGAGCACAGAAGGTAAGTACATTTCACACTTGCGCCAGATATCCCCGATTCCTTCAAGACATTTGAAGCTAAAAAAACGGTACGCATCGCCTCTACACGTTTCACCGCTGGTGTACTCAGCAGACTCGTCAGGAGGCTTGACCGCTCTCGCAAAAAGGAATGTTGTGTTCGTCCTTTCTCTATCCTTAAATACCTTCTATCCATGCGCATCCTACAATTTCGACGATTACAATGCTATCCTAATCCTCGACCTCCGCGACCAAATAGACAACACCCACGGCTAACTCCTTTTCTATCTGGTCCAAACCTGCTCTCATCCGCATTCCCCCTTTTTTTATTTTCTCTTCTTCTTTTTCCCACCTTCCTCTTGGGCATCTCGCCTTCATCCATCTTCTTCCCCTTATTCGTACCCCAGCTTCCAATCTCCTTCCGACTTCCTGTTCTCCTTCCCCTTCCGTTTCCGCTTCCCATATTCAACCGACTGTTCATCGCCTCCATTCTCCTCCCCTTCCCTCTTCCTCTATCGATCCTTTCCCTCTTTACGCGCGTATCCCCGCTCTTCTCTGTACTCCCCGTCTTTACCCGAAATACTTCCCTTCAGTAGCATCGTCATGTCGGCGCCATTCATGCGTCCCCTTCTACTCCGTGTGACAAGGTCTCCTCTCAAACTTTGAGATCTCCCTACAGTCTTTTTTCCCGAACAAGACCCTGCTCCATGACCTCCGTCGACTAAAAAACCCAATTGAACCAAACTGCACGTCAAAATCTGCAAGTCCTCTTCAAAAAAAGGGAAACAAACTGAAAGGCGCGAAAAAAACAAAGGGCGAATAAAGAAAAAGGAAAAGAAAAAGGAGAAAAAAAGAAAAAGAAATAAAACGAAAAAAAGGAAGGAAAAAAGGAAAAAGGGAAAGAAAAAGAGAAAGAAAAACTAAGAAATAGACAACAAAAGGTAATAAAACAAAGACAAAGCACAAACCCGTGATACCCGGCCAATCAAGATCCCCCATAATCAACACCCCTCTCGGCCCCAAAAATTTTAATAACCCGAAGTACTCGGCGAGGAGATAAACCCCCCACGGACCACTGGACAACCTAGCGAACCGCGCTCGGGCCCCGAGAGAGACCTCCAGGCGATACCCCCGGAGGCGAGTTTCCCACATCAAAGCGGCTATGGCCGCCTTCATTGCCTCTCCGGAGCTGGACAATCGGTTCAGTCGCACCAACGTCGCTTATATGGATGCTTTCTTAGCTGCCTTCCTTATGAACGAAGAAAAGTCCTGCATCGACTGAATTCTCAAAGTCCCGTCTTGAAGTAGCGATATCTGATTCCAGGCTCTTGGAGCTACGTTGATCTTCACGGGTTCGACTTCGACAACGATCCGGGTTCCCAAAAAATTGAACGGGTTTCCCCCTTCATCCTTTCTCACCAGCTTCACGTTCTCGTCGTAGCAATGCTCAAATTCATCAAAAATCCGATTCGCTCTCCGAAGCGATTCAGGTCTGCGATGTGAGTATCCAATCATCACTGCCACGTCGTCAATCATCCTCATCCCTCTAACCATCCTCCTATCTCCTTCCATCCTCTCCAAGAACTTGGCTTCAACCCTCGTGCAGACGAGGCAGGCCAGCGCAGGGCTGGAGTTTCTACCCATTGGAATCCCAAATTTATGGGACAATATACTCCCAGCACATCGTATGAAGGACTGGGAGAACTCAAATTTCACTTCGCGCCTTACTTCTTCAAACAATATATTCACAAACCCATCTTCCTTCCTCACCCTCCTCACCATCGCGCATAGTTTCCCTCTCGTACTTACTTTCACACCCGTCAGACACTTTGATTCAAGGTATCCAGTCACCCGGTTGACTGCTTCAAGCACGCTTTCGTGGGACAGTCTCGCGAACATGTCCGTGATAGCGTAAAATTGTCCCACAGGCATCTACAAATCGTCAATCCCCAAGGAATACGGGCCAGGTGCAAAGGCAGCAGGGCGCGGTCTCCTGTCCCTAACATCCTCTTCTAAGATGCGGCCCGCTGTTCCTCTATCCGGCAGGTGGGTCGGAGGCAGATCGATAGTCGTCGAAGGGGTCAGCACACGTGCCCCCGCTGTGGTGGTCCCCGTCCATTGTGTCGATGCACCTGTCACGCGTGCGCTACGTTGTGTCAAAGGACCGGCGCTAGTACTGTCCGAACGTGCTCCTCCAATCTCGCCTCAACCCCAACCTGCTGTATCCACCACAATGTCCCCCCCTCACAACAACGGTGGAAGTCTTTGAAATGTGGGTATGTCACCTAATCCTGGCTGCATGTCTCGCATCGCCTGAGTGACCTTCCTCACCGAACCTAGTCCATGAGGTCGAGTCTTCATCCGCGACTATGGAGAAAGACTGTCTAAACCTCTACCCTCCGAATGTCGTGTCCCTGATCCTGATGTACGACCCTATGATCCGCCACGCCCACTATCTCATGACCTCGTATTTGTCACGCATGTCGCCCTGATGCTCTCCATCTGCCCCACAGGATCCCAAGGGAGGGCGGTGCCATCACGCCCTCTCCAATCACCCTCAGTTCCCTCTGAAACACCTTACACATCTCCCCCAGCTCATCCATCGATTTGAGATCCAAATGATCGGCAATACGCACTCCGAACAGCATATAGCGGATGGCTTTGCCTACCTGGGCCGCCGCCATCTTGGGCGGATCGAAAGTGCAAGGCGATATTGACCTCCACCTACCTAAGTCCTTATCCTTAGGTAATACGTACGCTAGGCCAATCTTTCCTCCTGTTTGCCATCGAGCAATCCGGTCCAGCCCCTTCCGCACATACTCCTCCTTCATCCGTGCAAGTAACCGCTCTTCCGAACTCCTCATAGCTTGAAAACTTGGATTAAGATTGAACATTTCCACGCACGCACGATGGTACAATACTAGGCAAATAAGGAGCGTGGCTCCCGGGTTCCTATCGATGGGTACCGCCACCAACTGATCGTATCTACGAAACCACGATCTCACTTGGTTTGCTAATAACGCTAACGAGTTCGCGTGGTCCCCCCCTCCGTAGCACTTATCAATGTCAGTGCTCTGCATGGGATGTCCCTTTCCCTTCACCCATCCTTCCACACCTTCCCGGATGCACTTCTCCAACGCGTCCGGAGACACCACGCATCCACTTGTCACATTTCGGGAGTTCCAAACGAAGCTCGGAGCGTCCGCTACCTCACTCATTCTCACCTTCACATGGCCTTCACTTCTCTGCAATTCGAACCCACGACATGTGCATTCGGCTGCCACCAGCTCCGCACACTTCCACTGATTGTGGATCACCATCCCGACCGTAGATCTCTTCTTTACAACCACTCTAACTCTCCCGGCTATGAACCGTGCAACGTCCGGATCAGCCACTCCTCGAACTATCATCCCGACCGCGACTTCCCGTACAGCTCCCAGCTTCACGGCCGGGGAGAAGGGCACCTTGACGCAGGGTCTTCTACTGATTTCAACCCCATACTTACTTTTCACGACTCGAGGCACAATATTCTTGGTTCAGTTCCTGCTCCTTTTTTCCGCAAACAGCGCGCAGGTCCGGTACAATGCTATCAGCTCACGTGCTCCCTTCCGATACATGCCCTGAATCCTCCAAGGTCGCCGCATGACGTCCCTCAACACATTCTTACGGTGTTCAATGCCTGAAGGTAGAATCTGAATCTTTCCAATCGGAAATATACCCCCCTCTTCCAAAACTTCTTACAATTCTTGATCGGAGTCTCCTTGCCCTGAATAATCAAAGTGGTTTCTCCCACCTTCCCCCGAACCACTTTCCACCGGTCTATCCATACCCTGGCTCCGGATGAGGATATGGCATGGTTCCCTATGCTTCCCCCCAACTCTTTCAGTAAGTCAATCAGCGACGCCTGTTCATTAAACTTAATCATTGTCTCCCCAATGACGTTCGACCGCCCCTTCCCTCTCTCTCTCTTCCCTTTCCTCCTTCTCGTCCTCCTCCCCACCTGGGATATTTCTTGGGTATTCAAAGATGGTGAGAATCTCCTAATCAAGTCCGCTTCTACTACAAATAAATCACGTACGCCATCAACCAGAGGAATGGCAAGATATTTTTTCCACCAAAAAATCCGTAGCCAAGCATGCAGCTTCGGAGCATTCCCCAACACCCCCTGAACTGCTAGACTTACGTGATCGGACCATTGCGTGATAACTGCTCTTGCTGTACATCCGATGTAAAAATGGCGACACCAAGGGCTCGCCAGGACATACACACCCGGGTTCGATGTTGACATATCCCTCCCATTGCCACTCACCAATCCTACCCACTTCCGAGCCCACGGGCAGTTCCCTTTAATCACACATAGTAAAACTAATCGGAAAATGCGATCTTCCTCCTGCACCTTCAATCTCCCTTTCCCATCGCTCATCACATTCCGAGATAGCATCGCTTTCTTCACGAGTTCCAAACTTACCTCCATTATTTCTCGAACAAGGGAGAGATCCGCCCACTCTCAGCGAATTCACCATATGCCACTTTGGCCTTGCACTTTACCAACTCCCCGATAACGGTGTCCCTTATCGACCATTCAATCCCCTCCCGGTTGCACAATTTCCGTAGTTTGGGCACTTTCTTCTCCGAAAGATGCTTATGCAGTTCGATCGCAAAATCGAGGATACTAGGATCATATTTTCTTCCCTTCGTCGGCGGCGGTGTTCGCACCTCCCCATCATCTTTAATTCTGACCGGGTCCCCCCGATGTCCTCTCCTAATCCTAGATAGTCGACACTCCTCCTCGTTCACTCTTCTCTTCCCTTTCCTTTTTTCAATATCTTCCACCAGTTTCCCCGCTTCCTCTCTCACTTCCTCACTGTCCTCCTCCGATTCGTCCAAATAGCTTCTAATTTCACGCAATACCCTCACTTTCGTCCTCGGAGATTTTTTCTTCACCCCTGAAGTCTCGGACTGGCCGTTCCCCTTCGTATATTGTGCCAACAAGCGCACTAAACGCACTTCAAGTCTCGCTTCCCTGGCCTCCGCTTCCCTCAACCTCTCTTGCTCCTTCCGGCTATCTTCTTATTTTCGTCTCCTTTCCATTTCTTCCCGTTCTCTCTTCTCCTCATCCAACTTCCTCTTCCTAATTTTCTCCCGAAAATACTCACGAAGTTCCTTGGTCTCTTCATCTACACCCCCCGTCTGAACGGGCAACTATGAAACTGGCGGTCTCAAATTCCCTGCGGACCAGCAGTTCCGGGCATAGTGCCCAATCTTTCCACAGAGATAGCAAGAAACCACACCCGACAGATTTCCGCCGGCTCCCGGCATCCCATTACCATATCCATTCATCATTGGCGCCCCCGGATTCTGCATTACTCCTCCATTCTCGTTATCCTCCTTAACTGCCTCCTTCTCCTTCTCCTCCTATCTCTTACTAAACACCCCACGCTATATAACCTACCCAGGAACCTCTCCAACACACAGATTAACTCCTCCTTCGTATCTTCACTCAGAAACTCTAACGCTACAAAGATCATATGAACAACGCGATCATATACAAAGCTTTCGGCATCCTGACATAGTCTATCAAACTCGTCATCTCTAAAGTTGCGACCGTTCATCCCCTATAAACTTCCTATTTGTAACTATGATGCGCACTTCCAGACTCCACCAATTCCCACCCTCACGCCTTCTTCAAACTGGTCCAAGCGCGCCCGGCTCTCACGGGCATGGTCTAAGAGGACGATCACTCTCTCCTACTTCTTCATTTCCGCATTGCAACCCAATCCTTCGAAGACGCTCACGCACCGAATTTTCTGGCCACGCTTCGTTCCAACCGTAGCCACCACGTTATGTCCACCATCACCGGTTACCACGTTCATCGAGAATAGAGAGCACAAAAGGTAAGTACATTTCACACTTGCGCTAGATATCCCCGATTCCTTCAAAACATTAGAAGCTCAAAAAATGGTGCGCATCGCCTCTACGCGTTTCACCGCTGGCTAACTCAGCGGACTCGTCAGGAGGCTTAACCACTCTCGTAAAAAGGAATGTTGTGTTTGTCCTTTCTCTGTCCTTAAATACCTTCTATCCATGCGCATCCTACAATTTCAACGACTACAATGCTCTCATCCGCATTTCCTTTTTTTTTCTTTTCTCTTCTTCTTTTTTCGCACCTTCCTCTCAGGCATCTCGCCTTCATCCATCTTCTTCCCCTTATTTGTACCCCAGCTTCCGATCTCCTTCCGACTTCCTGTTCTCCTTCCCCTTCCGTTTCCGCTTCCCATATTCAACCGACTGTTCATCGCCTTCATTCTCCTCCCCTTCCCTCTTCCTCTATCGATCCTTTCCCTCTTTACTTACCGCTTTTCCCTCCCTCTCCTTCTCCTCTCTCCCTTCTAAGCTCCTTCTCTTCATCTTCTCGTATTTGTAGTTTCCTTTATTACCCAGTGTCTCCAGAGTCGCCCTGTGCGCGCGTATCCCCACTCTTCTCCGTACTCCCCGTCTTTACCCGAAATACTTCCCTTCATTAATATCGTCATGTCGGCGCCATACGTGCGTCCTCTTCTACTCCGTGTGACAAGGTCTCCTCTCCAACTTCGGGATCTCCCTAGAGTCTTTTTTCCCGAACTAGACCCTGCTCCATGACCTCCGTCGACTAAAAAACCCAATCGAACCAAACTGCATGTCAAAATCTGCAGGTCCTCTTCAAAAAAGCAAAAAAAACTTGAAAGGCGCGAAAAAAAGAAAGGGTGAATAAAGAAAAAGGAAAAAAAAAAGGAGAAAAATAGAAAAAAAAATAAAATGAAAAAAGGGAAGGAAAAAAGGAAAAAGGGAAAGAAAAAAAGAAAGAAAAACTAAGAAATAGACAACAAAAGGCAATAAAACAAAGACAAAGCACAAACCCGTGATACCCGGCCAATCAAGATCCCCCATAATCAACACCCCTCTCGGCCCCAAAAATTGGCATAGCCCGGGGTACTCAGCGGGGAGGTAAACCCCCCACGGACCACCGGACAACCTAACGAACCGCACAAGGGCCCAGAGAGAGAGAGAGAGAGAGAGAGAGAGAGAGGAAAGAGAGAGAGAGAGAGAGAGAGAGAGAGAGAGAGAGAGAGAGAGAGAGAGAGAGAGAGAGAGAGAGAGAGAGAAAATTTTTTTTGGGAAATTCCCGATGGAGGCGGGTAACTATTTGGCACTCATATTGAACACTACAAGTGAAAAGGGAATTCAGGTATGTGGGCAAGATGTATCCGGTCCATGGGCAACCGTACTTGAATTCCCTATAACTATTGACAAAATTAAATGCATAGATAGATAGATAGATAGAAAGATAGATAGATAGATAGATAGATAGATAGATAGATAGATAGAGAGAGAGAGAGAGAGAGAGAGAGAGAGAGAGAGAGAGATTATTAATTGAAATTCCCAAAGGAGGCGGGTAACCATTAGTTACTCATATTGAGCACTCTAGTGAAAAGCTGCGAGTTGTAGTGGACCACATACATTTTGCCCACTTATCTTAGTTTTCTGGACTACTGACCAAACCAAATGCCGACCAAGCGCGCGCGCGAGAGAGAGAGAGAGAGAGAGAGAGAGAGAAATTATTATTGGAAATTCCTGAAGGAGGTGGGTAACCATTAGGCACTCATATTGAACACTAAAAGTGAAAAGGGAATTCAGGTACATGGGCAGGATATATCCGGTCGATAGGCAACCCTACTTGAATTCCCTATAACTATTGACAAAATTAAATGCACAGAAAGATAGATAGATAGATAGATAGATAGATAGATAGATAGATAGATAGATAGAGAGAGAGAGAGAGAGAGAGAGAGAGAGAGAGATTATTATTTGAAATTCCCGAAGGAGGTGGGTAGCCATTAGGTACTCATATTGAGCACTCCAGTGAAAAGTTCTGAGTTGTCTGTGGACCGGATATATTTTGCCGACATATCTTAGTTTTCTAGGTTGTTGGCCAAACCAAATGCCGACCAAGAGAGAGAGAGAGAGAGAGAGAGAGAGAGAGAGAGAGAGAGAGAGTGAGAGAGAGAGAGAGAGAGAAGTATTATTGGAAATTCCCGATGGAAGCATATAACTATTTGACACTCATATTGAACACTACAAGTGAAAAGGGAATTCAACCTATTATTCAGGTATGTGGGCCTGTGCAACCGGTTGAACGCGCCGAACGCGCGTTCACGTTCAAAAGCGCGCGTTCATACCCCCCGGGGCCGCGTTCAAACGCGCTGCGCACAACGAAACACGAAAAAAATGAACGCGACCCCGCGGGGCGCACGCGCGCGTCGAGCACTACGGGAATTAAAAAAAAGAAGTTAAAAAAAAAAAGCACGAAATACCCCAACCCAACCATATACACACGATATTTACACATACACACACATACACTCCTTTTTTTTTTTGGTCTAAAGCCCATGCAGGCTATCTGAAGGGTCCTCGCAGCCATTTTGCGCAGACCCTTCACCTACATTGGGGCAGGCAGTGAATATGAAATGCAGCACGAGCTTGCCGAATATGTACTCAGGGTTCGAATTCAAGTCTGTGTTTCAGTAGTTATGGAGTTCTCACTTAGCTAGGCCCTGCTGGTCTCTGCACGTGAGGGCTTGGCTGCACTACTCACCAAATGTGCAAAAGTAGAATGAATCTTGTGCAGAACAAGGAGTAGGGTGGGAGGAGGGGCAGAGAGGCAAATAATGCACAGACAGTCCCTGTGTCCCCTGACCTCGAAGTCTGATGCTAATCAAAGAAAAAAAAAAATCCCCCTCGGACAAATTTTCATAATTTGGGAAATTAAATAAAATTTTAATTGAAAAAAATAAAAATTAATAAAATTTTAATTTCGGCAAAAGATTAAATACCTGATTAACGAAATATTTAACTTTACAATAATTAATTTCACAACAGTTAAATATTTAATAAAAATATTTTAATTTGCATCAATAAAAGTTTAAGCAAGTTTAAACATTTAGACATAACTTTTTGAAAAATTTCACGAAATTTCGTCAGGAGATTTTAGCATCATCACGAGGTCATTCATATAGTAGAAGATGAATGGTAGCAAGAACTGCCAGGAATATACACAATTCGCTGGAAAGATTCAACCTTTCAATCGCAAAAAAAATGCAGTTTGCAAAAAGTGAAAGTTTCGTGAAGTTGCAGTTCGAATATGGTCAGGCCCGATCAGCTTTAATTGGCGCGGTGTCTGGCTGGCACTTACTTCCGATATGTTAGGTAGGTCGTTTAGATTAGGTTAGGACTAACCCTAATTAGCGCTAATTAGGTTTACTCCTAGGTTGTTGGATCGGACGTCCGGGACCCCCCTGACCGTCCGGGATGTCCGATCGGACGTCTGGTCGTACGCCCGACCGGACAGGGGTTGTCCGACTTAGCGCAAAAAAAAAAAGAGAAAAAAAAAAACAAAGTTCTCAGAAAAATCTGAAAAAACTGTATGTTATGTAAAATAACAATACAAGCAACTTTTGCCTTGGAGTCATGTTCAAATTCGCAGTCAATCATGAGTTAAAAATCGAAAAACGAAAAAAAAAAAAAAACAATTACGAAAAAAAAATTCTTTTCCCGGACGACGGGGGTACCGGACATATGGGGGAGACGTCCGGGGGAGACGACCGGCCCCCGGACCATTGGTTACTCGTAATTAACGATTTCCTAATTGCGCGGTATGGAGAAATATCACAAACCTAACTTACAATTTTAACGACCTAATTACTATGAAAGTGTGAGAAAAGGAAAAAAATTGCAACTTGCGATTTAATGATAACAGAGTGCAGGTATTGATAATCAATCAATCAATCAATCAATCAAATGGTGAGTCATCCAATGCTGGTCTGCTCCGATACCAAACTGTTGCATACTCGTGAAACACAGTCATAAGTATGGCGCAGATTCCCATAACCGACTAGATAATACAGAGTTATATAGATGCAAGCGGAAGACATGAGATACCTTGGACGGACTCAGACCTGACTCGGACTGCAATCGAACACTCTCATCATTCATCAGGGTGTGAATGCCCTGGCCTCGAGTTGTAGACGAAGGGCCAGGGCCGAAATCATACACGGACGAAAGGGGAGAGGAGAGAGACGAAGGAGGAGGAGAGGGAAAATGACGTCAACTTAATGTTTTCAAAGATAGTAGCTTGAACTGTCAGAAGTGACGAAAATCCGAAATGTCGCGAATGACAAGTCTCACAATATCCCAGATGTCGATCTCACAATGTCAAGTACATCTCCGAGAGGAAGATGAAATCAGATCCCCAAATAGTCCTCAACTCCTAGTCCCAATGTCGTTGTCTCAGAAATCGTAACAATCTCTAATCTGCAGTAGTCCCGTAGGAGAACCCAAACTAGACTGAGAAGGTAGGAAGAGATAGAGAGAGAGAAGAGAGAGAGAAGAGAGAGAGAGAGAGAGCTGGAGGGCGGAGGAACAGAGGGAGAGAAGGCAGAGCCTTCCTCCCGGTACCTAGCTATGGCGCGGCAAGGCCGCTGCGCTGTCCCCTTCACTCTTGCGCTCGTTGTCTCCTTGTCGCTCTGGCTCTCGCCGTTGTGCTGTGCTAATCTGCTTACCGCTGCCAAGCTGCGCTAATCCTTAAGACTTACTTTGCCCAGACTAACTTCATACTAATCTCCCTACTGAGGCTGGTACCCAACCTTTTGTAGTGTTGGGCCGGCCTCCTACCCGCTGGTACCCACCGGCATGGACCGTAGATCTATATCAACGGTCCAGTTTTGAAAGTGGTTGGCGCCCAAAACGGTGGCAGCCTCTGAAGTGCCGCCGGTAGGTCCTAGGCCGGACCGGTACCACCTTGTGGCCGTTTGGCCTGGGCCTGCCTGAACCGTCATGATCCAGGCCCCTCTAGGCCTCATCTGAACTGTCGTCCCTTAGGCTAACCCTGCCTGACTGGAACCGGGCCCTAACTGCGGCCCGTGTGGCTCAGTATGCCACACTCTCTCTCTCTCTCTCTCACACACACGCACACACAAACACACACACACACAAACTGTGCATTTGATTTTGGCATTAGTTGATTCTCTCTCTCTCTCTCTCTCTCTCTCTCTCTCTCTCTCTCTCTCTCTCTCTCTCTCTCTCTCTCTCTCTTTCTCTCTCTCTCTT
>BFEA01000285.1:966924-979892 GCA_003427395.1 Chara braunii | reverse complement strand
AAAAAAAAAAAAAAAAAAACGTAAAAAGAAGAATAAAAAGAACTGCCAACCAAAAATCCCTCCCCCCCAAAAAAACTTCTTTTTATTTTTTTTTTGGAATTTCTCTTCTCCACCTTTTCTGTTTTTTATTTTTTATAATTCTAAAAACTTATTTTTTTTCAAAAAACGAAATATGGGGTTGTAGGGAAAATCCCTACAACCCCATATTCGTTGTTTTTTTTTTACCCATTATTTAATTCAGGAAAAATATGGTAAATTCACGTCCGCGGCGCGGACCAGGTCGGCCGCGGATGCGGCCGTATATACGGCCGCCATCCGAGCTGGACCCCGCAGACGCGTCCGCGGGTGTTTCATAGGTTACCAGGTCTTGAAGAGGATTACATGGCCATTTGCGTGCATTATGTCTACTACTTAGTTGGTTGGACCACCTTGCCGTTTTGTTGTGACGCAAAAGAAGATTGTACTTTCGGGCTCATAGTGGTACCTTTGAGCCTTGGCAAGTATAGCCTGAGTCACGAGCTCCGCAAAGTGGTTGAGTTCTTTAAAAAGGAGGGAGATCAATGCTGCGACTTGGGGAATCCTCAGGAGGGGTTGTTTCAACAGTTTAACATTGGTTTCACTGGTGGCTGTGCGTTAGGCCATCATTGCAGGGTCCTCAGGCGATCAAAGATTTTGAGGCCCTCTCCTGAGAGTTGAATTGTATCTCGAGAGTCTGAAACCCCTAATTCTGCCCTTCTTACTTTAAGTCTAGTCTTGATATGAGAGGAAGGCGGCAGGCAGGATTGCAACCCGTAGGACCGCAACAAGACTCTATGGGGAGTCAATCCACCGATTGTGGGAGCTCTGTCGGAACTCAGGAGGAGTTCTGGAGGCAGGGAACAGAGAAGTAACCTTTCATCTCCTTCTATAAACCCAGCTATAACCCACTATCTGTATTCCTTGCTATATTTTGACTAAGTGTATTGTGTGCACGTGTACTTTGATTTTAAGTTTGACTTTCAGGACACAAACTAGACTAAATAAAGGAAGGTATGCGCAATGTTAGTTTCAATTTTTTTGTATTGATTGAAAGCAGATTGTAGGGTTGAATCTGGGGGAAGGATGAGAGGAAGACAGTATTACTTGTTTGACTGGGTCTATCAAAGTTTGGGCAGTCTCCATAACTTTGGGGAGACCCAGTGCTATGTTTATTTTGAATTGCCTGGACAACCAGACATGTTCTATCAGTTTGGGTGGTCTGGTTGCTCTGACTTGTGAGGGCTGAGTGTGATTGACTTTTAAGGAACCAAGCATGTTCCATAAGTTTGGGTGGCTTGGTCGCCTTGTTTACTTTGGGTTTCTTTCAATTTCTTTTGGTTCTGAACGAGGAGGTTTGAGCATATTCCATAAGTTTGGGTGACTCAGCCTCTTCCTGCTTTGGCTTTAAGAGAAAGAACCAGGCTGAGGACCAGACATGTTCCATACGTTTGGGTGGTCTTGGTCCATGCTGGAACCAAAAGGTTATAATTTGACTATACTTCATTACTATCCTACTTATGAATAGGCTAGTCAGACAGGGTTCCATAAGTTTGGGTGGTCTGGCTATAGCTTATCACAAACTGAAGAGAGTATTACTTAAGAGTAAATTTGTGGTATGAAGGGGCAGATTGAATCTTGAGCTAAAAATGATCGGTTCAGTTATATACTACCTCAAAAGACTTAGTGAAGATAATTATATAAAACTTGGATACTTAGACAATTCAGGGCTACCTTTGTGGTTTGACATGCATGTGACTGAGTGAGACTACTCTGAGTTTCAGTTTGATAGGTAGTTGCTTTAGTTGTTCGTCACGTGCTAGAGTCATAGGAGTTAGTTTCAATTCCTGCATTTTGCAATCAGACTCTCTTTATTGATCAACTTGCATGCATACAACAGATGGCAAACAGGCTGGTGCTAGGCGCCCACTCAAAACTCAGAGATTTGGAAGTCGCGAACACAATTCAGATGCAAACTTCGTCCCACAAGCTATGGCGTACAGGCGCCCTGTACATCCATTATCGTCACGGTGTCCAACACTGTCGCACACACGCACTCCACTCTGGATCACCCTGAATACCCCACAAGCGCCACTCACTGTACACACACACACACACACTGCTACTACTAACCTGGCGGCTATGGCCGCCCGCTAACTCTACCACTAACAACTAACTTCCCCTCTGCCCACTTCGACCTCGGGCTCCTGCATCCCACCTCGCACAAACGCTCGGGCAGCGCTTTCGCATGGCACCCCGCCGAATGAATGGTTGGGCGCTGCCTCTTGATTTATACTTTTGTAGCTCGTTGGTATGCCTCTTTCCACAAGGCCCGTGGTGCACAGAGTCCCTCATGGTACTTGCTGACTGTGCAAAGTGAGACTGGGACTGGGTACCGATGACTAAGCGAAGATGGACGCACCACTTGCCCACTTACCTCTGGCCTATTGTGTAAAACGTGAGAAGAAACTCTAAAGGCCACTTCTGGACCTTCCGGAAGCCTGTGGACTTAGCCTTTCGGGACTGTAGCAACTACGACTTGGCCTTTCAGGACTGTAGCAGCTACGACTTGGCCTTTCGGGATTGTAGCAGCTACGACTTGGCCTTTCAGGACTGTAGCAGCTACGACCTGACCTTTCGAGACTGTAGTAGCTACGACTTGGCCTTTCAGGACTGTAGCAGCTACGACTTCGGCTTTCGGGACTGTAGCAGCTACGACCTGGCCTTTCAGGACTGTAGCAGCTACGACTTGGTCTTTCGGGACTGTAGCAGCTATGACTTCTAGAACTTGCTAAGATCTCTGCTTGACAAGTTTACAGATCGAACGCTTACAACCTACAGACCCTAGGGCAACCTACCAACTGTTACGATTACACATGTCAGAGGTTCAACTCTCGGGGTTGACACAGGTAATATACACAGGTAAGGTAAAGTCTAGGGATCGAGCCCTGGGATCTGCATTCGCTACTGCTAGCATGTGAATACTGTTTCACTCCCGCCAATCTAAATTCGAGGTCCTCCGAGAATAACTTAGTCCAAGACAAAACCTTTATCTTTCCTATCTCTTTCGTAGGCTCTAACTATATCGGGAGCTGTTTCTATAAGTTCAGTTCTGGTAAACCAGCGGTCGTCTTCTGGTTCTTGATATGCAAATCGGACCTTGTACTGTTTCTGTGGATGAACTCTACCTCCTGTTCTAAACACGTCTTCACCTACAATGCCGTCAATGTCGTACCTTCCATCCATGTCCGGAGGAATCATGGATCTTCTTGATGGAAACTATCGACTTGTGACACATGGCAACAACTTTGACGTATGAAACACGGGATAGGCGTGGAAGTGTGTTGGGATTTCTAATGTGTAGGACGACCCATCCTCTCCGCCCTTAACTTCTAGAACTGGCCACGGTCCTCTGTACGCTGGCAGTAACTTCTGCGAAATGTTTTCTTCAGTAGCAAACTCTTTAGACTTGACCTAGACGAGGTCGCCTACTTGAAATTGCGACGGGCGACAGTGTTTGTTAGCTTGTTCTATCATTTGGTGTTGGGCCTTCCTGAGGTTCTCAACAATGGTAGCTAACTCTTTCTCGTGTTGTACCGCAAACTCCCTAGTACCGGGCGGTAGCCTATGAATCTGATCCCGATTAAGTCCCTCAAACGGTCTACGTGGTCTAAAGGATTTGTGCAGCTCATTGGGAGTGCGACACATGGCTAAGTGCACGCTGTTATTATAGGCACTTGCTACCTTGGGCAACATTTCATCCCAATTGACTTGATCAGGTCTAATATACATCCTAAGAGCTTGCTGCAGGATCTTATTCATCTGTTCAGTCTGACCGTTGGTCTCTGGATGACGGCCAGATTACATCAGCAATCTAGAGTCATAAACTCTCATCAACTCCTGCCAGTTCAGACTAGTGAATCTGGTATCTCTATCACTAACTATTGAGAGCGGTATACCATACTCACTGACTCAATGATCGAAAAACTTTCCTATAACTAAATATGTTCGTGCCTCTGAAGGCAACGCAACAAAAACTGCATACTTGCTAAACCTATCAACTACGACCATGACTTGGCTCTTGCCATGCCTACTCTTTACCCCAGTATCCATAAAGTCAATGGACACCGAATCTCCGGGTCTGTCAGGAATAGGCAAAGGTCTGAGAAGACCTAGAAGGCTCGCGTAGTGGTCTTGTTCTTATGACGCACTTTGCAACTGCGTACGTACTTTATGCAGTCAACTTTCATACCCGACCACGTATACGCGCAAGAGAGGTTGGCTAAAGTCTTTTGCCAACCAAAGTGTCCCTCTGTGTCCTGACATTCCCCTAGGATCACACTACGGATCTCCTCACTGTTAGGAATGCACAAACGGTCAACTACGCTAGTCTTCTAAAACAGCAACCCATCAGAAGTGCGGTAATGAGGTTCTGTCTCCGGGGCTTCCTTAACTCTCTTAAGGAGGTCGCTATAGATAGGATCATGCGCATACGCTTCCTCGACTTTTTGCTGCAGGTCTGTTCCTATATCTAAGTAATGTACTATTGCCCCAAAGTAATCAGCTCGTCGACTCAGAGCATCCGCAACTACATTGTACTTTCCTTTCACTGCTTTGAGCTCAAAATCATACAGGTCTATCTCTACGGCCCACCTAGTAAGCTTAGGTGTCATCTTGGCCTGAGTCTTTAACCACCTCAGTGTCTCGTGGTCTGAATAGACTTTGAAGTGCCTCCCAAGTAAGTAGTGCTTCCAATGTTCTAAGGCTTGCCTGAGAGCGTAGAGTTCCCTCTCATAGGTAGATGTCGCAACCTTCTCTGAAGGCATTCTAGCAGACATGAACTCTACGGGTCTATACCCATTGCCATCATCTTGTCGCAACACAACACCTATTCCATACTGACTTGCGTCAGTTGTGACAACAAAGGGCAATGGATCGACTACCTTGAGGACTGGGTACTCTATTAAGGCCCGCTTTAGCTTCTTCAGGGCCGAAGTACAGCCTTTGTCCCAACACCAGATTGCTTCTTTCTTTAACAATCTGCGAAGGGGCGTAGAAAAGTTTCTCACGAACTTCTTGTAGTAATTAGTTAGGCCTAGGAACGACCGCAATTCTGTTAGTGTGTGGGGCGTCGGCCAGTCCCTGATCGCTGCTATTTTGCTATCCTCAGGCTTTATGCCATCTCCATCTAACACATGGCCTAAGTATAGAACTTGCGTCTTGGCCCATTTGCACTTCTTCGCGTTGATCTTGAAGTTAGCTTCTCTCAACTTCTCCAAGACCTGCCTCAGATGGCCCTCATGCTCCTGGAGGGTCTTACTAAACACTAAGATATCATCCAAATACACGACTACAAATCTATCTAACCACGGTCTAAACAAGTCATTCATACAACGTTGGTTAGTCCAAAGGGCATCACCATAAACTCATAGTGCCCGTATCTAGTCCGGAATGCGGTCTTGTACTAATCATCAGGATGAACCTCTATCTGATGATATCCGAACTTCAAATCTATCTTTAAAAAGTACTTGCAGCCCTGCACCCGATCTAATAGATCATCTGTACGGGGCAGTGGTTCTGCATTCTTCACTGTAATCGCATTAAGACCCCTATAGTCTATATACATCCGCAACTCTCCCTCTTTCTTGGGGACAAAAAGAACCGGTGCTCCGAAAGGAGACGAACTGGGCCTAATCCAACCTTTCTCGAGAAGCTCGTCTAACTGCTTGCACAACTCCTCTAACTCCCTTGGGGACATTCTGTAAATTGCTCCCTTAGGAGTCCTACTGCCAGACTCTATCTCCATCCGATGCTGGATCGGTCGCGACACTACTCCTGTTGGCGGCTCGGTTAAATCCTCGAACTCTTCCAGCAGCTTGGCGATGGTTGGATCCATGGGGCTGTCCTCTTTAGGCTCGGTGACATGTCTGATATAAGCTACGAAGACCTGATCCTCTAACTGCTCCTTTCTCACCAATCGCGCGAACGGGGGGGCACTGAGACAACAATGCGCCAGTGAGTTATCTACTCCTAACACAGGAAACAGGCGGGTCGTCTTAACCTCGCTTGACGGACTAGGGAGCCTACACTCATGTTCTCTCAACTGGAGTGTAGCCCTTGCTGCCTCTCCCCAGTCCATTCCTAGGACTATGTCAAATGGGAGGTTGTCTTCTACGAGGAGAGTCAAGGAATGGAGGACCTTCTCTACCTTTCCATCCTGCTCTAGGCGAAAATATGTCTGGACTCCCTCTACATATTCCTCGATTCGCATTCTGCGATTGTCTGCGAGGATACTAACAATAGGGTCTTCTAACTTCTGAACTTTCAACCCCAACTTCAACTTCTGCAGCGCCTTCCTATCAATATAGCTGCGCGTGGCCCCACTATCTATAAGGGCCCCTACTCTGCCCTTAAAAATCTCTACATCCACTAATACTAGTTGTCCCTTTGCCTCTTTCTTCATCTTGGCCAGGCGGGCATCCTCTCCTTCAACTCCTCTGCCACGCCTGTGAGGGAGGTGCCTAGAGAGACTCTAACACAAGCAGTCTCCGGACAGCTATCTAGGCATCGGTCAACAACCTCTGCCATGGGCTCATGCAGTTTGGGAGTTTCTCTCTGTTGCGCGCGCTCTTCCCTGCATGGCCCTGGGATAGGGGCAGTTGCCACCCCTATCGGCGGTTGCCTTTTGCTGCTGGGCTTCCCTATATTTGGGCCAGTACTTTATGATATGACCAGGGTCACCGCAGTAAATGCACTGATCTCGGTCAATCCTCTGCTGCCAAACACTCTGTTCCAAGCCCAAGTCTCACGGTCTACCCTGTGGCAACCCAGGATGCCATCCTCCTCTTCCATATGATGACCGATTATAGCTAGAGCGGTTTTGCGGGGGACCTTGACCCCTACCTCCCGCTTGGCGGTTACCTCTGCCGCCAACCCCCTGATCGCCCTGCCCTCGACCACCTGAAGCCTGGCCCCCTTGGCCCCAGCCTCCTCCTCTTCCTTGCGGCCTCCCTCTAGCCGCGACAGCAGCGTACGTCCTCCCCTGGCTTGCACTATTATCCCCCTCTTCCTCTTCAAGCTCTCAGTCTATCTGATCGTAGTGGACTTCTTCCATGCCGCCCTCATATAAAGTTAGGATCAGGTGATCCTTGCCCTTGACCTGTCCTGAAATGGTGCGGCCTTTCCACTTTTTCCCCTTATCTAAGTCCTTATGCCAGAAAGCGGTAACTGGCATGGACTGCGCTTCAAATGCCACGACTTCCCTACTTAACCTATCATAGGTCATGGCAGGATCCCGACTCTTCTCAAAGAAGTGCCCGCGTAAAGACTCGGGCATGGCACGATAGAACAGATTGACCAACTGGGTCTCTGTGACCCCATGGTATGGGACGGCGACCAGCTCATCCATCACACCTTTGAGTGCCCTAGCACTCTTCCAATGGCGAGTGTGGATGGTCTGCAGCTTGCCCGAAGCTCTAATGCTTCGTGTGACATCTGCAAACCTTTCACGCAGTAACTTGAAGAAGTCGTTCAGGGGTGTAAACTGAGAGTATGCGACCATGTCGTTATTGCAGTTGGCTTCACGACAGAGTGATCTCGCAAAACTGGTGGATTGATCCCTAAGAGCGTGGAAGGCGATGAGGACCTGTTCCTCAGGGGAAATCATTTGTAAGTGAGCATATGAGTTCACATTCGCCTCCCAATTATCGAAGTTCTTCTCCCTCTTCCCACTATATGGATCAGGGAACCTCACCTTTACTGGCTCTCTACGGGGACGCCGTTCTTCCTCCTTAGGCGCAGCTAACTTGGCACCTTCAATGGCGCCAGTGCAGAATCGCTCTGTGTTTTCTAGTCTAGCTTTCATCTCCGTGCCTACATGGACCATCATGTCCCTTGCGAACTCTCGAAAGCCTATTCTTTCCTAGCCATTACATCCATCTTCCCCTGTATATCTGCCTGCGCTTCTAGTTGAGCTCTGTTGTTTGACTTCTTCTAATTCTCTCGCCACCTTCTCAGCTTCCTCCATCCTCCTCTTCTTCTCCCTAGTCAGACGCAATCTCCATTCCAACTTTTTCTCCTCTTCTATCATCTGACGTTTAAGAGGATCTGCTTCGGCCTCTATCTCCTTTATCACCGCCTTTTGTTCGTCTAGGGGAACGTATAGCATCGCCTCCTCAGTTTCCCCCAGTGACAAGTTGGCAACCCACTCAGTCACCTTCTTCTCTATCCATGGGTCCCCCTTCGTGCCACTAGATTCCCCCCTTTCTCTCACCGACCTTCTTATCAGGGGAATCTCTTCTGCTTCTGCCTGCTTCTCCTTCTCTTCCTCCACCTCTTCTGTGTCCACAACCTTCATCTTTTCTTCCTCCTCCTTCTTCACTATCTCCATCTCTTCCTGTAACTTTTTCATTTTGGCGGCTTGCTCCTGCTGCAGGGCAATCTTCTTAGCCAGCTTGACCAACTCCTTCTTCTCCTTCCTGGCCTTCTGCTCGGCCAGAATTTTCGATGCCTCCTCCTCCTGCGCCTGGGTGTAAGGAGTGTTGCCCGCACCACTCCTCGTCCCTACTCTACACGCAATAGTGTGCCAGAATCCCAGTGGAAAGAGAAGACGCCAGAGGGTCCCCCAGAGGGAGAACCCCATGAGCAAGCCGTACATCGGGTAGTCGTCCATGGTGTCCAGGTGCACGACAAAATTGTCCCACTCCTCACCACTTAGACCTACCCACTCAACTAACTGACTGACTCTCTACGGACCACAGAATCTCACCCCTCCCATCCAGCCAGGTTACCACGACCGACAGAAGCTTTCACCACCACTGTCCTTTACAAACCAGACCCAGATGCCCAGCACCTGCGGTCAATCCCACCTGGCTTTCACTCTGGTTCAGACTCTGTCAGCTATGGTCTCTAGCCTAGACCCACTTCTAAGCTGTCACTACAGGACTTCTTCGCTGATCAGGAGGCATTTAAGGAGATCCCCCATAACTCCTCAAGAATTGTTTAACGTCGCAGACAAGACGACGCGATCAGCAAGTCCTCTCAACACTTAGACAGCTGGTTGTGCAGCCCACAACTCGGATTTTGGGCCGCCCGTGCCACACCGTTCAGTACCGGTCCTTGGGAGGGTTTGTCCTCCGGAACGTGTCGGTCGTCAGACATGGAATTAAGCCCTACTCAACTCGTGTGGGTTTGGTCAACGCAGCTCTATCCTTCATCCATGGAGTTCCTATCACCTAGACATAAGAGACTCAATGCAGAAAAAAGAGCCAGACAGACTCAGCAAGTACCATGGGGTAAGTGCACATCCATAGGGTGAGGGAATAGGCTGAAGGCTTGGCGAGGATATACCAACTCCAGTTTGGTCAATCTCGTGGTCAGCAGCTCCGGTCAACGCCTGGTCAACGCTGGTCAGCACTGGTCAAACCTCCGGTCAACGCTCAGTCAACTCCTTGGTCAACGCGAAGATCGCCGGCCAACTCGGTTATGGCTGCCGCTGCCTTCTGTCTCACCTTCGCCACCTTTCTTCTCCCTCACCTTTGTTTTCTTCGTCACCCCCGGCTATGTTCGCCTTCACCTTCATTGTCCCTCCTTGCAGGTACGCGACGCCTTCTTCCGCAGCACAGCTACGGCTAACAGTCTTCTTCTTCGACGGCGCGGTTATGGTGAACCTTCCTTCTTCTTGGCGTAGCTCAGCTATGGCGCCTGACAACGATGGCGCGTGAAGTAACGGGTACCAGCTCCGATACCAATGCAATCAGACTCTCTTTATTGATCAACTTGCATGCATACAACAGATGACAAACAGGCTGGCGCTAGGCGCCCACTCAAAACTCAGAGATATGGAAGTCGCGAACACAGTTCAGATGCAAACTTCGTCCCACAAGCTATGCCGTACAGACGCCCTGTACATCCACTGTCGTCACTGTGCCTAACACTGTCGCACACATGCACTCCACTCTAGATCACCCTGAATACCCCACACGCGCACACTCACTATACACATACACACACACCACTACTACTAACCTGGCGGCTATGGCCGCCTGCTAACTCTACCACTAACAGCTAACTTCCCCTCTGCCCACTTCGACCTCAGGCTCCTGCATCCCACCTCGCACAAACGCTCGTGCAACACTTCCGCATGGCACCCCACCGAATGAATGGTTGGGCGCTGCCTCTTGATTTATACTCTTGTAACTCGTTGGTCTGCCTCTTTCCACAAGGCCCATGGTGCACACAGTCCCTCATGGTACTTGCTGACTGTGCAAAGTGAGACTGGGACTGGGTACGGCTGACTAAACGAAGTTTGACGCACCACTTGCCCACTTACCTCTGGCCTACTGTGTAAAACGTGAGGAGAAACTTGAAAGGCCACTTCCGGACCTTCCGGAAGCCTGTGGAATTGGCCTTTCGGAATGTAGCAGCTACGACTTAGCCTTTCAGGACTGTAGCAGCTACGACTTGGCCTTTCGAGATTGTAGCAGCTACGACTTGGCGTTTCAGGACTGTAGCAGCTAGACCTGACCTTTCAAAATTGTAGCAGCTACGACTTAGCCTTTCAGGACTGTAGCAGCTACGACTTGGCCTTTCGAGACTGTAGCAGCTACGACCTGGTCTTTCAGGATTGTAGCAGCTACGACTTGGCCTTTCGGGACTGTAGCAGCTACGACTTCTAGAACTTGCTAAGATCTCTGCTTGACAGGTCTACGGATCGAACCCCTACAACCTACAGACCCTACGACAACCTACCAATTGTTACGATTACACAGGTCATGGGTTCAACTCTCGGGGTTGATACAGGTAATATACACAGGGAAGGTAAAGTCTAGGGATCGAGCCCTGGGATCTGCATTCACTACTGCTAGCAGGTGAATACCGTTTCAATTTTATGAGCTAAGTTTATTTTTATTTTGGTCGATTTCTGCATTTTCTGGGATCATTTATTATACTTGGTCTTGTATAAATCTTGGTAAGCCACTTTCTCTACGAGAAGCGCTGCCGAAATTTCTATAAAATTAAGAAGTTAGTCAGATTTTGTCGTTTTCAAGGTCCAGTTTTTCTAACTTTTTGGCTTAGTAAAAATATGAAAAACCTCCTTTTCTAAAGGGAGTGTTGCCAAAAATTTTGCTAATTCAGGGAGTTAGACAAAATTGGACCCTGAGAAGTCAAATTCATGTTAGTTTCTGAACTTAGCTTTGTATCATCTTGGAATAACACTTTCTCTACGGGAAGTGCTGCCGAAATTTCTACAAATCTAAGGGGTCAGTTGAAGTTTGTCTTGAAGTAGAACTCAAGTCTAACTTTTGAATTTCTATCTGACTTAGTATGAATATGGGAAGTCTACCTTTCGAAAGGAGATGTTGCCCAAATTTTTACTAATTCAGGGAGTTAGACAAAATTTGACTTTCCATAATTAAAATTTAGGTTTTGTTTTCATATTTGAGTTATTATAAATTATGGAAAGACACTTTTCCTACGGGAAACGCTACCGAAATTTTCTTAGTTTAGAGGATTTAGATTATATTTTGACAGATGACAATTCTGGCAATCCACTCTATAAAGAGGAGATTAAGCCAAAGGTCTACCTTTTTCTTAGGCATTGACTTAGAGGTAGACTCAAACTTAGTTAAGTAGAATAATTCTTGGTGAGATCGTGATTATGAAAATTATTCCCGATTCGAACTCATAGATTTAGCTTGGGGATTGGCCTGTCTTGTGTTACAGGTTCTCGTGCGCGCCGCGGACGTAATTTTACCATAATTTTCTTGAATTAAATAATAGTAAATATATATATATGAGGTTGTAGGGAATTTTAAGTTCTGTAACCCCACATTTTGATGTTTGGAAAACGTTACTTTCATACAATTAAAAAAAATGAAAAACCGAAACGATGCACAATAAAAATTAAGAAAAAAAAAGAAAACAATTTTTTTTTTTTCATTTTTGGTTGACAGTTTTTTGTGTTCTTCAGTTTGTTATGTTTTTTATTTATTATGAATATGTGTTGTGTATGAATAAAAAAACACGGAATGAAAAAAAAAAAAAATCTGGGTATTTTTTTTTCACCCTGAAAGGGCAACGAAATCCTACACCCCCAAGTCCATGCACCCAAAAATGACACCCTGCGCACCTCTAAGGCCCCAACAACCCAACAATTTTGAACCCCTCTCCCTAAGGTGTAGGGTGTAGGATTTGGTTGTCGTTTGAGGGTGAAACCTATAATACCAAGCAACACAACAACCACCCCCCCTATTGTCTACATTTTTTTTAAGAGGGGGTGCGTGATAGGTGGTAGGGTAATACCAAAAACAAACAAATTTTCATCGGGGGTTGGAGGGGGGGTGTTGTTTTGCTTGGTATTATAGGTTTCACCCTCAAACGGCAACCAAATCCTACACCCCCCAAGGCCTGCACCCGAAAATGACACCCCCCGCCCCCCGCAAAGGACCCCAACAACCCACCAATTTCGAACCCCACACCATTTGCCACCCCAACACACGACAAAACCCCAACAAAAATAACCCCCTCCCCACCCCCCCAACCACCGCCGAAATTTTTTTCTTTTTTCCGCCAACACGTACCTTACAACGCGTCACACACCCCCACTTCGACAAATTTGCGAAATGGGGGGGGGGGGGTTATTTTTTCACCCTCATACGGGATAAAAATTGACCCCCCCAGAAAATTWTTATTATTATTATTTTTTTCAGTTCGTGGGCCTGGGGACGCTTATGCGCCGCCGACTTCCGTTTTAAGAATTCTGAACCGACCTCCCTTTCGGCCGCCGCGCGCCGCGTGGACGTGTCCGCGGGGTCGCGGCTTCGGCCGAGGTCGCGGACTTGTCCGTGGATGGCCGCCGCCAAGGGGGATTCGTAGGCTACAAGTGAAAAGGGAATTCAGGTATGCGGGCAGGATGTATCCGGTCCATAGGCAACCCTACTTGAATTCCCTAT
>BFEA01000285.1:943811-954008 GCA_003427395.1 Chara braunii | reverse complement strand
GAGAGGGGGAGGGGGGGGGGGGGGGGGGGGGAGGGGGGGGGGGGGCGGGAGGGGGCGCCAGCAGCAACACTCACCGAATGCACAAAAGCCAAAAATCATGGCAATATATTTTCCCATGTTCTAGTGGAGTATTCACTGTCAGTCTGCTGTGAGGCCCAAAGAGACAAGAAGGGAGGGGGGAAGAGAGAGAGAGAGGGAGACTCTGTGAGAGAGAGAGAGAGAGGGGGGGAGAGAGAGAGAGAGAGAGAGAGAGAGAGAGAGAGAGAGAGAGAGAGAGAGAGAGAGAGAGAGAGACGTGTTCTGCACAACTCTTGCACGTTCTCAAGACGGGCCCGTCAGTCCAACTGCTAACTGCCCTACCTTTCTCCAGAGAGTGAGAGAGAGGGAGCCTCACTCCACTACTCACCAAATGTGCAAATTGAGAATTAATCTTCCCATAGAACATGGAAAGATACAGCACCATCTTCTTTGTCATTTCCACCTGGGGAGAGAAAGAGGGAGAGCCAAAGTTGGTCTTCATCGTGGAAGCTACTCCAGGCATGCTGAACGCAAAAGCTCTGCCTTTCGACGAATGTCGCGATGGAGCAACTTATGAAGGGAGCTCTCTCTCTCTCTCTCTCTCTCTCTCTCTCTCGCGCGCGCGCGCGCGCGCACATGCCATTGCCCCCTTCCTCCACCTCCGCACATCAGATCAATGGCTTGCCATGCGGCAGTGTGATCGATGGAGGAGATGGATACTCCGCTCCAGCTGTGGAGCCCTTCCTCTGCTTCTGCCCAGCGCCCATTGGATCCCAAAAAATGCCACGTGGTGCTGCAATCGGTAGGGGAGCTCTCTCTCTCTCTCTCGCGCGCGCGCGCGCGCGGGGATCAGGCCACAGGAATGCTGCGTATCACCGTAAGAATACAGACAAAGCAATCAACGCGAGGAATCTCTCTCTCGGGGATCAGCCCACAGGAATGCTGCGTGTCACCGTAAGAATACAGACAAAGCAATCAACTCGAGGAACTATACTGATGGACTTCGAAATTAAAATCTTTGTTTCTCTCCCTTGCTAACTGCTGTCCAGATCAGCTGCCTCACACAGAGAGAGAGAGAAAGAGAGGGGCCTAGCAGCATCTCTCCAAATTTACAAAAGACGAAAATCATGGCCATGTATTTTCCCATGTTCTAGCGAAGTAATTGTTGTCAGTCTGCTCCGAGGCCCACAGAGACAGGAAGGCGCGGGGAGAGAGAGAGAGAGAGAGAGAGAGAGAGAGAGAGAGAGAGAGAGAGGGGGGGGGGTTCGTTTCGCCGCATGTACCTGCCGACAATTCGGGTCATAAAGAAGAAACAAACTGAGAAAGAACGAGAAAGAAAACACGACGTCCTTCGGGACATTAGTTAAAATTGGAACGATACAGAGAAGACTACCATGGCCCCTTCACAAGGATGGGCCTCGCTGCGCTACTCTAGACTCGAGAAATATTTCGAGAGTTCAACTAGCATTGTCAGAGAGGCGAGACTCTCGAAATACCCGCCTTCGCTGCACTTACTCTAGAACCTGTTACACTAGATGAACTCTCGAAACACTGGGCGTCGTCCCACTCGACAGAAGAGCACGGAAGAGCTGTACCACTGCAGTAGGGGACAAAGTCTGGCCGCCAGGACAGGAGGTCCACTCTCAAAAAACGAGCCTGTCGGCGGGGAACTCCCAAGGACACTTGCAAATTCAGTTTTTGCACGCGGGCGGCTCTCTACGTTTCGAGAGTGGCGTTATATCGTGGCTTCTGATAGCTCTGGATCGGGTTTCGAGAGTTTCCGGATTGAGAGTATGTGCAGCGAAGACCCACTCTCGAAACTTCGAGAGTCTAGAGTAGTGCAGCGAAGACCCACTCTCGAAACTTGTTGAGTCTAGAGTAGTGCATCGAGGCCCAATGACACGCATAAATTGAGAAAGAAAATGCGACAAGATCCAGCGGCCTAACTCAGTTGGTCAGGCTCGCAAGTGGCCTTCAGGAGGTCCTGGGTTCAATCCCCACCTGATGTACCTTCCTGGGCATGCTTGGCGCCCGCCACTTAGAGATAGCCCACTGGATCCCCCGATCCCCGCAGACTGCACTATACCTCGTGGAATTGACGTAGGAACGAAAGGTCGTTCTGCACCGACCGGTTGCCCTATGGGATGGTTGCCGGATTCGAAGAGGGATGAAAGTGGGCCGGAATGTGGTCACTGCCAAAAAGTGGAGGGCGCGGTTCGTTTTTTTCTTGCTGTGAGTGCCCCGACTGGTCCTTGGGCAGGTGGGTCTGGTGGGGCAGATTATGAAGGGTGTTCTATTTCTTCTTTTCATGGTTGGTCGCCTGCCTTTAGTCTCGCTGCATTTTCACTTCTTTTCGGTGTCTGGCTGTTACATAACACACGTGACTAAAGGGCAACCAAGCTTCCCTATTCACCATATGCCCACCTTTGGCCATTGCACGCGACGCCCGGACTAACATGCATCTGGATACTGTATAGACCCGATACATTCATAATGTTGGACTTTCTCGAATGCACCTGGTCTAAAAAGTGTCCAATGTTTGTAGTGTGGGGAGGCCAAGGGCCTCCCTCCACTATTCTCTACATGCACAAAAGACAAAAATCATGACGGTGTATCTTTGCATGTTCTAGTCGAAGATTCATGCATGTTCTAGAGGAAGATTCACTCTCATTTTGGACATGTCGAGCTATATTCTTCTCTCAATTTCACCCTTCGCCATCTACCCAGCTCTACTCCTCACCCTATACAGGGGACCCCTCCAAGCATTGCTAGTAGCATATGCGTTGTTTTCCTCCTCTTCCCTCTTTTTTTTCTATATTTATTTATATTTATTTGGACCATTTCTCGATTAATGCGTGTGATTGGGCCTTGCTCCACTACTCTCCCGACATGCACAAGGAGGGGTGTCCGGGGAGAGGGTGGGGCCTGGCCCCCGGATGGCGCCTCCGCCACCCCTGGCTCTTGTGTGTCTTCACTACTTCCAGATTCACAGTCACACCACGGGCTGCGGGCCCGCATCCTCGTGGTATGTCAGTTAGTAGGCGAGGGGACCTGAGGGGAGGCACAGGGATTGGTCTGTTGGCATGGTCCCCGATGCTACCGGCTGTCCCCTAGCCGGTGTCGCCCAACTGCAGGTCAGGAGCAGCCCCCGCATGTTCTCTCATGCACACGGTTCTGGCTGCTACGGGGTTCCCCGTATGCCTACAAGTAGTAGTGGTAGGTAGGTAGTGTGAGGTGAAATTGAGAGAAGAATATAGCTTTAAAAAAAAAAAAAACGACAAGAACAAAAAAATCAGACCACAAAAAAAGCAAAAAAGAACTACAAAAAAAGCGTACCATCCAGTGGTCCAGGCTCAATTTTGCACTGCCTCCAGGTGGACAGCGTACCATCGGGCCTCGCTCCACTACTGTCCACTGTACAAAATTGTGGACGGTTCGTGGACAGCTATGAGAGCGTACAAAAATCGTGGAAATGCAGCATCGCTCCACTTACTGTACACTATACAACACCCGAATTCGTGAACTCCCTACGAGACACGGGCGCGGCACTACAAGACACAGCCTCAATAGCATTTTATACAACCGGACTCCAGGCTCGCTGTCCAAAAAGGCGAAGGGTCTGTGGGTTCCTACGAGGACCGTCCACAAAAGTACTTGTGCAGGCTGTGAGCTATACAAAACTGGACAGTCAATTTTCCACGGTATTTCTGACAATGTCCAAGCCATTTTGCACACCGATAATGGACAATAAGTAGAGTAGAGCGACGTCCCACTGTCCATTTTCGTACAGTGGACAGTAGTGGAGCAAGGCCCATCTTCTTCCACCCGGCGGCCACTGTGCCTGAAGGGGTAGGATTTTTTTGAGATTGATGAGTGTAGACAAGAATTTTACTTTATCCCCAAGCTCTATCTTCGAGCTAGATCCAATCAATAATCTGTCGACTAGGAACAAGAATTATCCACCTCTAGAGAAACAAGTCTTTTTCTTGTGATTCTCTTATCAGTTGATAGTTCAGACGCGAGGTGTCTTCTCTAGCGAGCCCACCACGGTGCATACCAAGTCACCAGGAAATCAATACTCTAACTTTGTGTTTGCTGGGTTGATGAGATTGATTCAAGACTCAGCCAAGTTGTAACACAATGTATAGAGAGTTGTTCGCTGCTGGATGGTGAAAAGGGAAAGTACCATAAGCTTCTAATGCAAGCCCAGTAAACGGTAACTCTAACTGTTAACTTTAGGGCAATTATAAAATTTGAGTAAATGTTGAAGCACTCACAATTCTTACATACACTACCAAGAATTCATGAATATGGTAGGAAGGCCACTTGTGTGGGTAAGAAAAGTAAATCAACAGGCCCGCTAAAGGCGTGTGCAGAGCGTCTATCAATCCTCAAAGGCCATATGCCAAAAGCACAAAAATTACCAGTTGTGATGATCTGATCCAATCCTTATGGTGAATCGTTGCCCTCGACAACAACCCTTGATTCGAAAACTCTAACTTGAGCTCCCAAACACGACACTAGACTTGATTTCACAGTCCTTTCAGTTGTGTTTCCTTGCTTATTCTTCTTCCCTGGTCTTGGAGTTGGTCTACCTCTTCTGAATTCCCATTCATGAGCATATTGAGTATAATGCATGATATTGATGATGTGAGAAAACTTGGGTTCAGTACATAGTAATCCATATTATGGCTCATTTTCCTATGGTGATGCCCTGTGACACACTTGTCACATGATTGCATGCATTGGTTTCTACCGCTACTGTCCATAATTGAGTCACTGACGAAGGAGAGCAGACATGGTTGATTGTAGCATTCACTCCTTGTCCACTGAGTCACTGACGAAGGTAATGGATGAGAGACAAAAACACATTGGGGGTTCAATAACAACACAGAGGTCTATATACATTCTGTTTCCACCCATGCAAGCAAAATTCTGGGACTAATATATGTACCTCTGGTAAGTAGTGTGGGTTGCGAAGCTTTGTAGTCATGTAGAATCTGAATGACTCTGAATATTCGATAATATTGTCCCCAAGTCGGATCATCAGGGTACCACCTTGTCGGAATGTAGACTTCAGCATAATTGGCTGGAGTGTTGGGTCCAGCTCTTCATTCACCTGCAGAACACGAGCACAATACACGATGAGAAAAACACGACGAGAAGTTAGAAAATTGGAAGCGATTAACAAAAAATAATTTCCTACATAGGTAAGAGTTATTCACAATACCTCTTTCCCATGTTTTCAGCTAAATTTGAGAGTATGCTAACACTACCCACAATACCTTTCAGACCACATTGTAGTTCCCTCAAATGTCAGCTGTGGGAGGCATTTGGACAATACAAGATGAGAAAAACAAGACGAGAAGTTAGAAAATTGCAAGTGATTTTTAAAAACTAATTTCCTAATGAGCATAGGTAAGGACTCATCAAAAGCCAGCTGTGGGAGGCATATGGAAGTACAACCTGTTTTAATTTGTAAGAGAATGACAAAAAGTCTTCCAATCTAGGCTACAAGAGTGGCCCGAGGCATCTTGCGCCCCTAAGCTGACCCCCGAATGTTTGGGCGTTCGGGTCCCCGTTCGGGCCCCGAACCTGAAGGGGTTAGGACCCCGCAAAAACATATTTTGGCACCTAAATATATGTATATTTCTTCTGAATTTTTTTTTGTGAGTTTTGTGATGTAAGGTATCTCCCTCTTAATTTTGAAGCCATTTTGTTCAGCCAAAACAATATGAAAAATCGGCAAAGATGGTGGTGTCAAAACTTGCTTGCCCACTCACTAATTTGTTTTTTTTCTCTTTTCACTTTTTGTTTTTCCTTTATTTCGGGGCATGCAAAAATATATTATTTTTTCAAACTTTATTTGTAAATTCTCTAGTAAGCTACACATACCTAATTTTTCATGGTATTTGTCACAGCCAAAAAAAAAAGAAAAATCTCCAAAAATGGCGGTGTCAAAAACGTACTCGCCCACTCAATAATTTCATTCTCGTTTTGTTTTCCCTAATTTTCATTATTATTATTTATTTTTAGTATTTGATTTTTATTTCAAATTTGGTAAAGAATTTGGATGTAACGTTGAGGAAAATGTTGTTTATTTTATTTTTTTGCATAGCATATATTTTTTTCCAGATTTTTTGGAATTCTTTTTTTTTTTTTTTTTTTTGGTCCGCGTTCGGTCGAACGACCGAACGCGTCGAGAGGGGGTCCCGAACATTCGGGCGTTCGGGTTCGGGTGTTCGGCCCGTCCCGAATGCCGGCAACCCTGTATATATACATATATTTTAATTGTAAGGAATTTCGATGTGACTATGAGGCAAAAATTGTTCAAATTGTTTTTTTGCATCACATTGCTTTTTTGTTTTTTTCAAAATTTTGTTTTTTTGTAATCAGACTTAACTTCAACTTCACTTCCAGCATGCATGCGTACAGATGCGGATGGCAGAAGAACACCTAAGGGAGCAGTATATAGAATGTCTCCCAAGGAGTTAGAGGAGTTGCGCAAGCAATTAGATGAGCTCCTAGACAGAGGATGGATCAGACCTAGTTCATCTCCTTTTGGCGCATCAGTTTTGTTCCTCCCAAAGAAAGGGGGAGAGTTGAGAATGTGTGTACAAGAGTTTGAATGCCATAACTGTCAAAAATGCAGAGCCAATGGCCTGTATAGATGACCTATTGGATCGGGTGCAAGGTTGTAAATACTTCAAAAAGATAGATCTGAAGTCGAGATACTATCAGATAGAGGTACACCCAGACGATCAGTACAAGACGACGTTCCGGAGCAAATACGGGCATTATGAGTTTGTAGTGATGCCACCGTTGCCTGCAGAGAGGCAAGGACTAACTTAGTTATAGGGAAGTTTTTTTATTTCTGGGTTAGCAAACACGGCGGACCGCTGTCAATAGTTAGTGATATGGACACGCAGTTCACCAGTCAAAACTGGCAGGATCTTATAAAAGTGTACGTCTCTTAGTTGTTGATGTCGTCAGGTCGTCATCCACATACGAACGCCCAGACGGAGCAAATGACTAAGATCTTGCAGCAACTACTCAAAATGTATATTAGACCTGATCAAGTAGATTGGAATGAGATGCTTTCTAAGGTAGCTACCGCATATAACAATAGTGTTCATCTAGCTACCTGCCGAACTCCCAACGAGCTGCATAAGTCATTTAGACCACGTAGACCGTATGAAGGACTAAACCGGGACCAGATTCAGAGGTTGCCTCCCGGTACTCGAGAGTTTGCCCTGCAACACGAAAAGGAAGGCGCTACAGTCGTCGAAAACCTTAGAAAGGCCCCACTTCGCATGATTGAACAAGCAAACACGCATCGTCGACCTTCACAGTATGCATGGAAAATCGGATATGTATAGAGGTGCAGTGGTATCTCTATGATGTATGATGGTCCGTCCTCTCCTCCTTTGACTTCTAGGACAGGTCATGACCCTCTGTACCCGGGCAAAAGCTTCTGTGAGATGTTTTCCTCTGGTGCGAACCAGCGAGCGGTTCCCTTCACGGAGATCTATGATTATACCAGATATGAATGACACATATGACATGGACCGCATAGTGGAAGAAGACGTCTTTCGGAATATGCATGCCTATGAGAGGGTGAGGAAGGGTAAAGGTCCTGCCTTGGATCAGAGAATTCTCGAAGGACCTCAAATTTAGGATGGCGGGAATGAAATAGTTTCACCCAGTTCGTGTGACAGTTGCAGATCCCAGGGCTCGATCCCTAGACCTAACCCCTATCCCCATGTACAGTACCTGTTGACCCCGTGTGCCTTCCGAAAGTCGTCTGTCAGCAGTCTGTGTGCACTGTCCGATCGCATGGACTTGAACGGTGAGTCTTCCTCTTAGAAATTTTAGGGTTTATCGCATAGGTTAGCTCTAAGTCTTACAAAGGGGCAGTCAATCTAGGCCTAGGAGTTTTTAGAAGTCAGTAGGTGGCTCTTCTGTACTGTAGAGGTCAACAGTCTGTTTCTGAGTCAGCAAAGCGCAGTCAGCCACAATCCACCTTGTCTAGTCAGCGGGTACTAGGTTGGGGGTTCCACGCGATTTGGGCCCCACATGGTTTGGGGGCCCCATGCGTTTTGGGCCCAGGGCCGGGGGCACATCAGGGCCAGCCGACGAAACGGTATAAAGGAAGAGGCAGCACTCAGCTACTCATGCATTCGCTTGTGATCCATGTGGAAGCGCTGCTAGTGCGACTTGTGCAGGGAGGTCTGCAGCTGCCCGAAGATGAAGCGGGCAGAGGAGGACAACGGCGGCCATAGCCGCCTTGAGGAGGAAGACGGCGTTGGCCATAGCCGCCAAGCTGCTCACGTCAACAAAGAGGGTAGAGTAAGAGTGTGTGTGAGTGGGTGGTACATTCAGGGTGGATCCTAGTGCATACATGCGGGAGTGTGTGTGCATCTGATGGTGGATACAGTGTACGAGTGGGACTTCAGACAGGCGATCAGACGCCATAGCTGCAAGTTGTGACAAGTTGACTTGTCCTGAGTTTATGGCCAAGGTCCATATATCTGAGTTTTCCGTGTGGGCGATGTGTGCCATCTCACTCTTGTCGCTGACTCTGCGTCGTGGATGTTCTTCTGCCATCGACATCTGTATGTATGCATGATGGAAGTGAATTTGAAGTCAAGTCTGATTACATTTTTTTTGCTGGGCCCCTCCGTGGCCCTTGCACGACCGGGCTGCCTGGTCAAACAAGGCGACCCGGGCGGCCTGGTTGGCAGCCCACCTTTCAACTTCATTTGCAATCATTGAATAAATAAAACTAGGTGCGAGACCCGGGGCTAGGATGATAGGTCCCAAAGCTTGCCAATGTCAATAGCAATTTTCAAAAACATGTAGAATGAGATTTACTGATGCGAGGATATGCATCCTCGGCATGCCCATGAGGGGCCCTTACGGCCAGCACGAGCCCACCCTTAGTGAAGGCGGCCCCTGAGGGCTGAGATCATCAATTCTGCAAAGCTTTGGTTGGGTCCAGACAGTTGCCACGGGCCAGTTGGTTACATCCGCCCTGCTCGTGATATTCAGAAACATTTGTGAGCCTTCTAGGCTCTTCTCTGGAAGTGGGGAACACCTAATGTTTACGCTGGGTGGCTGGGCGCGCCTAACCAATTTGGTCCCAGGCCACTGTTTGAACAGGCATGCACGCAGACACTTCGGCCCAACCTGAAGCTAATGGGTGCTCGCAGGCCCAGCCCAGGCAGCGAGCAGGCCAGACCACTTTGATATAGGGAAGTGCCTGGCCCTGCATCGGGCGTTCGGGCACTTGGCTCGTGATGCGGCAGCGCTGCCTCTTCGAGCGCACGAGCCGCTAGCACTACGCTAATGCTCGCGCATGTGCGTGGGCGTGGAAGAAAGGTGGGTGCTGCAAGGAAGCAGTGCCATAGCCCAGGCAACCACAGTCGGGCCTGGGGCTGGGTAGCTGGCGGGGTATGGTGGTGGTCTTCGGGTAGTGAAGGCACGAGGGTGGTGAAGACGAGGGTGAGCATGAGAGGGTGAGAGTAGGGAGGTGATATGAGGGCACATACCTTGTCTTGGCGGGTGTCTGCATGGTCGACATCTGCATGTACTTCGGTTGCTGCTGCTGACGTCAACTGATTGTTTCGTCATTTTGTAGGCTGGTAGAAGTGTTGTCTGATCGTAGTCTGGGCGTTGAGCCCCAAGTAGGAGGAAGAACTTCGATCATTGTATTGTTGGTGGTGGCGAGACTATGCTTTCATTGACAATTGAGTTCGATGCTCCTTCGGTGTTTCATCAATGCATTTCTGCTTTTTGGACAACTTTCGACTATTTGGCTTTCATTGTGATTTTACAATATGGAATTTTGTACTTCGCTATTGCTCATTTTCCTTGCAATTTGGTATCGTGAAACGGTATTCACCAGTTCGCAGTAGCTGATGCAGACCCCAGGGCTTGATCCCTAGTTCCCCATCTTACCTGTGTACAGTACCAGTGTCAACCCGTAGAATTGAACCTGCGACCTACAGGACCGCCAGTGGTAGGTAGGATTTCGTAGGTCACAGGGTAGAAGGGATTCGAACTGTAGACCTGTTGAGTAGGAGTCTAGACAGTCCAGAGGTCGTAGCTGTAGACTGTCTGAAGGGTCAAGGTCGTAGCTGCTACTTACCTGAAAGGGCAAAGTCGTAGCTGCTACAG
>BFEA01000285.1:925981-943561 GCA_003427395.1 Chara braunii | reverse complement strand
GCTGCGTCCAGCCATTCATTCATTCATGCGGAAGCCATGCGGAAGCGCTGCCTCAGCGTCTTGTGCAAGGAGGTCTGCAGGGAGCCCGAAGATGACGTGGGCGAGAGTGAAGCAGTGTAGCCATAGCGATAGGTAGCGGCAGCCATAGCTGCCATAACTTAGTGTAGAGTGCAGTGTGTGTGTACTGTGTGAGTGTTCAGAGTGATGTGCGTGGGACATCCAGGGTGATCCAGAGTGTGAACAGTGAGTTGTTTGAGGCGCACAGTCGCCATAGCCAGTGGAAGCGAACTGTTACTTGGAAGCTATATCTCTGAGTTCTGTGTGGGCGCATGTCGCCAGTTTGTCGTCCTGCTGTTCACATGCATGAAAAGTGTGAATAAGTCGAGTCTGATTTCACTGGTATCGGAGCAGGTACCCGCTGTTCCACGCGCGCCATCGTGCGCAGGGTGAGGTGCCATAGCTGAGGTGGCCGCTGGAGAAGGTAGTCCGCCACAGCGGACCTTCGGTGAAGAAGCCGCCGCGCACCTGCATCAAGAGGACCGCGACGAAGAAGACGGTTGAGAGAGAGAGAGAGAGAGAGAGAGAGAGAGAGAGAGAGAGAGAGAGAGAGAGAGAGAGAGAGAGAGGGAGAGAGAGAGAGAGAGGTGAGAGATACAAGATTGGGTTATTACCTGCTGCGCTGAAGGTACCGCAACGGCGGGAGAGAGAGAGAGAGAGAGAGAGATGAGTGATTCAAGATTGGTTGTTACTTACCTGTGAGGCGAGTTGCGTAGTCCGATGGAGAAGGCAGACAACGGCCATAGCCGCGGAGCATCAACACAGGGTACCGAAGGAGGGAGAGAGGGAGGACAGAGAAGGAGGGACTGAGGAGAGAGACAGAAGTGTGGAAGGGGGATATCGAAGAAGAAGACCGACATAGCCGGGGGTGCAAAAAAAAAAAAAAAAAAAAAAGGAGATAGAAGAAGAAAAACAGCGAGGAAGAAGAAGGGGAAGGAAGGGGAAGGAAGTGACGAGGGTGACGAAGGTGAAGGTGCCGGCAGCCATAGCCGAGGTGAAGGGTTGACCGGGCGTTGACCAGAGGGTTGACCAGGCATTGACCAAGGGGTTGACTGAGCGTTGACCAAGAGTTGTCCGCGTTGACTCAGCGTTGACCAAGGCGTTGAACGGAGCTGCTGACCAAGATTTTGACCAAGCTGGATGGAGTTGGTGATATCTCGCTGAGCCCTTAGCCTATCCCCTTACCCTATGGATGTGCACACACCCCACGGTACTTCCTGAATCTGAGTCTGTCTATCTTTCCTTTCTGCATTGAGTCTCTTTTGTCCTAGGTGTTAGGACTCATGGATGAAGGATAGGGTTGGATGACGAAACCTTAGTCTSACTTTGTAGGGCTGAGGCTGGGGCTGATCCAACTTTCCAGGGGGGCATAACCCTCCCAAGGACCGGTGCTGACCGGCTGGAAACGGTTGGTAGGACTTAGTGGGCCTGAATGACAGCTAAGGCTGACACACCAGCCAATCTTTAAGTATTGAGGGCCTGTTTGAACCACCCCCCTATCGGACCCAGTAAGGCTGATGATCTGTGTCTGACGACTCGACTGACCCGAGGGACACGAACCCCTCCAAGGACTGGTACAGACCGGCGGGCTGCTCGGTGTGGCATAGTAGGCCGGAAAGGCTGAGTTGTGGGTTGAAAGCACAGGCAGAACCACGCTGATCACGTCGTCCTGACTGCGACGTTAAAGAATTCTTGCGGAGTTTGGGGGATCTCCTTAAATGCCTCCAGATCAGCTGTTGGTTCAGTAGTGACCGCCTTAAGAGTAGTTTTGAGTAGTGATCTTAGAGAGTCAGTCAGTAGGTCAGTGTCCGGGTAGGTCTAATTGGTAAGGAGTGGGACTTTTGTCGTGCACCTAACACCACGATGGATGACTATCCGATGTATGGATTGCTTGTTGGGTTCTCCCTCTGGGGGACCCTTTGGCGTCTCCTCTTTCCTCTGGGCTTTTGGCCCACTTTTACGTGTAGAGTAGGGACCCGGGGTGATACTTCCACCCAGCCGTACACGAAGGAGGAGGAGGAGAAGATGGCCGCCGTCCTGAGGGAAAGAAAGGAGAAGAAAGAGGCCAAGAAGAAGGCCCTACAGGAGGAGCAGGCGACCAAGTTGAGAAAGGTTGAGGAGGAGATGGCCAGAGAGAAGGAGAGAATAAAGAAAGAAGAAGAGGAGAAACTGAAAGAGGTGGAAGAGGAAGAGGAGGAAGATGAAACGCCACTGCAAAGGAAGAGAGGGCAGTACAGTGGCAGCAGAGACGAGGAGATGGAGAAACGGATTTCAGAGTCGGTCGCCAACTTATCCCTGGGCGAAGAAGAAGAGGTGGCGATGTATATCCCCAAGGATGATAAGGAAGCCGCTATGAAAGCTTGGGAAGCCGAAGAAGATGTTCTGAAGCGGCAGGCGATGGAAGATGAGAAAAGGATGGAGTGGAAACTGACAGTGATGAGGGAGAAGAAGAGGAGAGTGGACGCGGCAGCAGATGCGGCGGAAGAACTGGAGGAGGTTAAAAAGATAGAAGAGCAATTAGCCTCCCAGACTGAACTCCCAAAGAAAATGGAGGTCATAGCCCGAAATGTTACACGCTTAGCGCGAATTCAGGCAGAGCAGTATGACTGCAGTAGGAGTCAGCATATAGCTGTGCGTTCAATACGATTGGGATTTCGGGACTTTGCTCGCGAGTTGGTGGGAGATGTAGGAGCCGAGGTGGGCCACCGCCTCGACAAGACTGAGCGGTTTTGTGCTGGCGCCATTGAAGGCGTCAAGGCGGCAACTCCCAAGGAGAAGGAAGCACGCCCTCACCGGGAGCTGGTCAAAGTCAGATTCCCTGATTCCTACAGTGGAAAACGGAAAGAGAACTTTGACAATTGGGAGGCCAACGTTAAGACCTATGTACATCTGCAACAGGTCTCCCCGGATCAGCAAGTTCTAATTGCGATCCACGCACTTAGAGATGAGGCCGCCAGTTTCGCAAGGTCCCTGGTTCGTGCTGCCAACTACAGTGACGATCCAGTTGCGTATTCCTCGTTCACTCCCCTCGCCGAAATCTTGAAGCTGCTACGCGAGCGATTTGCTGATGTCGCTCGTAGTGTTAAAGCCTCAGACAAGCTCCAGACAATCCACGCTCGTAAGTGGAAGAGCGCCAGGGCACTTAAGAGCACAATGGACGAGTTAGTGGCAGTACCTGACCACGGGGTCACAGACACCCAGTTGGTCGCCCTCTTCTATCGGGCTATGCTCGAAGCCTTTCGAGGCCACTTCTTCCCGAAGAGCGAAGATCCTGCCACCACTTATGATTCCCTTAGTCGTGAAGTGGTGGCCTTTGAAGCAAAGTCGGTGCCAGTTTCTACATTCTGGCACAAGGACTTAGATAAGGGAAAACAATGGAAGGGCCGCACTATCTCAGGGCAAGTAAAGACTAAGGATAGTCTTGTCCTAACCTTAAATGAGGGTAGTGTGGATGAAATCCTCTACAACCAAATTGAGTGGGGGTTAGAGGAGGAGGACAACGGTGTGGGTCAGGGGAGAACTTACGCTGCTGTCGTGGCTGGAGGGAGGCCGCAAGGAGGAGGACGAGGCCAGGGCCAAGGGGGCCGGGCCTCAGGGAGCCGGTTTCAGGGCAATCAGGGGGTTGGTGGCAAAGGAGGAAATCGTCAAGCGGGAGGAAGGGGTCAAGGTCCCCCGCAAAACCGTCCTAGGAACAGGTTTCCCTATAGGGTAGGCGGATGGCACCCAGGGCTACCCCAGGGTAGGCCTTGGGAAACTTTGGGTCTGGACCAGAGTTTGTGGCAACAACGATTGGACCGGGGCCAGTGCATTTTCTGCGGTGACCCGGGCCATATCATCAAATACTGTCCTAAGTATCGAGAGACCCGAACGGCTGCTCAAGGGCCAAAAGGCAGCCGCCGGTAGGGGTAGCAACTGCCCCTACCATCAGGCCATGTGGGGAAAATAGCGCTAGCCGGCAGGAGACTCCCACACCACATGTGCCTATGGCAGAGGTTGCAGGCCGGTGTCTAGATAGATGCACAGAGACTGCTTGTGTTAGGGTCGCTCTAGACACCTCCCTCACAGGCGTGGCCGAAGAATTGAAGGAGAGGATGCCCGCCTGGGCCAAGATGAAAAAGGAGAATAAAGGGCAGCTTATATTGGTAGATGCAGAGATTTTTAGAGGTAGAGTTGACGTCTTAGTGGATAGTGGAGCCACTCGTAGTTATATTAGTAGGAAGGCGCTACAAAAGCGGAAGTTGCAGTTAAAAGTCCAAAAGTTAGCAGACCCTGTAGTCAGTATCCTTGCGGACAATCGCACGATGCGAGTAGAAGACTACGTAGAGGGAGTCCAGGCGTATTTCCGCCTAGAGAAGTATGGGAAAGTAGAGAAAGTTCTCCATTCCCTAACTCTCCTCGTAGAGGATAGCCTCCCATTCGATATAGTCCTGGGTATGGACTGGGGAGAGGCAGCCGGGGCCACACTCCACTTGAGGGAGCATGAGTGTAGGCTCCCTAGCCCGTCAGGCGATGTCAAGACTACACGTCTGTACCATGTGTCAGGAGTAGATGACTCCTTGGCACATTGCTGCCTTAGTGCTCCTGCATTTGCACGACTAGTGAAAAAGGAGCAGTTAGAAGAACAGGTTTTTGTGGCCTATGTTAGGCCAGTCACTGAGCTTAAGGAAGAAAAGCCCATAGATCCTGCTATTGCCGAATTGCTGGAAGAGTTTAAGGACTTAGCTGAGCCGCCGACAGGAACAGTGCCGCGACCCATCCAACACCGTATTGAGATAGAGCCTGACAGTAGAACTCCTAAGGGCGCAATGTATAGGATGTCCCCGCGGGAGTTGGAGGAGCTTCGCAAGCAATTGGACGAACTCCTTGAAAAGGGTTGGATTAGACCCAATTCGTCTCCTTTTGGAGCACCTATTCTCTTTGTCCCCAAGAAGGAGGGAGAGCTAAGGATGTGTATAGACTATAGAGGTCTGAATGTTATCACAATGAAGAATGTTGAGCCACTGCCTAGGATAGATGATCTCCTAGACAGAGTGCAGGGGTGTAAGTATTTTTCAAAGATAGACTTGAAGTCCGGATACCATCAAATAGATGTTTATCCTGATGACCAGTATAAGACAGCTTTCTGGACTAGGTATGGGCACTATGAGTTTATAGTGATGCCCTTTGGACTAACCAATGCGCCAACAATTTTTCAGCGGTGTATGGATGACATGTTTAGGCCGTGGTTAGACAGATTTGTTGTAGTTTACTTAGATGACATTCTAGTGTTTAGTAAGACCCTCGAGGAACATCAGGGTCATCTTAGGCAGGTCTTGGAGAAGCTGAGGGAAGCTAATTTCAAGATCAACGCAAAGAAGTGCGAGTGGGCGAAGACCCAGGTCTTGTATTTAGGCCATGTCTTAGACGGAGACGGCATCAAACCCGAAGACAGCAAGATTGCAGCGATTAGAGATTGGCCGACACCGCGTACGTTGACAGAGTTGCGGTCGTTCTTAGGCCTAACAAACTACTATAGGAAGTTCGTGAGGAACTTCTCCACCATCGCTGCGCCCCTTTGCAGATTGCTCAGGAAGGAGACCATCTGGAAGTGGGATAAGGACTGCACGTCTGCTATGAAGAAGTTGAAACAGGCGTTGATAGAATATCTAGTCCTTAAGGTAGCCGATCCGTCCTTGCCCTTTGTCGTTACTACGGACGCTAGTCAGTACGGCATAGGTGCCGTGTTGCAGCAAGACGATGGCCATGGTTATAGGCCCGTAGAGCTCATGTCCGCCAGAATGCCTTAAAAAAAGGTCGCGACATCTACCTATGAGAGGGAACTCTACGCCCTCAAGCAAGCTTTAAAACACTGGAAGCACTACTTGCTTGGGAGACACTTCAAAGTCTATTCCGATCATGAGACGTTGAGATGGTTAAAGACGCAGGCCAAGATGACACCTAAGCTTACTAGGTGGGCCGCAGAGATAGATCAGTATGACTTTGAGCTCAAACCATTCAAGGGAAAGTATAACGTAGTTGCGGAGGCTCTGAGTAGGAGAGCTGATTACTTTGGGGCAATAGTGCATTACCTAGATATAGGGAAGGACCTGGAGCTGAAGATTAGAGAAGCCTATGCGTAGGATCCTATCTATAGTGACCTCCTCAAGAGGGTCAAGGAGGCCCCAGAGACTGAGCCGAACTACCGCACTACTGAAGGGTTGCTCTTTGAGAAGACTAATGTATTTGACCGCCTGTGCATTCCCAGTAGTGAAGAGATCCGTAGTCTGATTTTGGGGGAATGCCATGACACAGAGGGTCATTTTGGTTGGCAAAAGACTTTAGCCAATCTGATGCACGCATATACCTGGCCAGGGATGAAGAATGACTGCGTAGAGTATGTTCGCAGTTGTAAAGTTTGTCAGCGTAATAAGAGTTCTACGTGTGCCTCGGTAGGTCTTCTCAGACCCTTGCCCATTCCGGATCAGCCGGGAGACTCAGTGTCCATCGACTTCATGGACACCCAAGTCAAGAGTAGGCATGGTAAGAGCCAAGTCACCGTTTTAGCAAATATGCAGTTTTTGTTCCTTTGCCGTCAGAAGCACGTACTGATGTAGTAATACAAAAGTTTTTTGACTGCTGGGTTAGTAAGAATGAAATCCCACTGTCAATAGTTAGCGATAGAGATAGTCGCTTCACCAGCCAGAACTGGCAAGAACTCATTGGAGTGTATGGATCCAAGTTGTTGATGTCGTCTGGCCGCCATCCTGAGACTAACGGTCAGACAGAGCAAATGAACAAGCTCCTACAGCAAGTTCTGCGCATGTACATTAGACCAGATCATATTAACTGGGATGAGATGTTGCCAAAGGTAGCTAGTGCGTATAATAACAGTGTGCATCTGTCCACCTGCCGCA
This sequence comes from Chara braunii, assembly GCA_003427395.1. Classification (NCBI taxonomy): domain Eukaryota; kingdom Viridiplantae; phylum Streptophyta; class Charophyceae; order Charales; family Characeae; genus Chara; species Chara braunii. Next base: position 936,611 of record BFEA01000285.1, on the reverse strand, counting down.
CTCCCAATGAACTGCACAAGTCCTTTAGGCCACGCATACCGTTTGAGGGACTCAACCGGCATCAAATTTACAGGTTACCGCCCGGTACCAGGGAGTTTGTTGTACAGCACGAGAAAAAACTAGCTACTGTTGTTGAGAATCTTAGGAAGTCCCAGCACCGCATGATCGAATAGGCGAACAAGCATCGTCGCCCTTCACAGTTCCAAGTAGGCGACTTGGTCTGGGTCCAGTCTAAAGAGTTTGTGCCTGAAGAGAACATTTCGCAAAAGTTACTGCTTACGTATAGAGGACCGTGGCCGGTTCTAGAAGTCAAGGGCGGCGAAGATGGACCGTCTTATACCATAGAACTCCCAGCACACCTCCACACTTACCCATTTTTTCATGCATCGAAGTTGTTACCTTGTCAGACAAGTGATCAGTTTCCATCCCGTAGGTCTATGATTCCGCCCGATATGGATGGAAGGTATGACATCGATGGCATAGTGGCTGAAGATGTATTCAAAACTGGAGGTAAAGGTCGTCCACAGAAACAGTACAAGGTTCATTTTAGTTATCAAGAACCGGAAGACGACCTCTGGTTTACGAGATCTGAACTTCTAGAGACAACTCCCGATATAGTCCGGGCCTACGAGCGACAACAGAGAGGTAAAGGTCTTGCCTTGGACTGTAATTTTCTCGGAGGACCTCGAATTTAGGCCGGCGGGAGTGAAACGGTATTCACCAGTTCGAAGTAGCTGATGCAGACCCCAGGGCTCGATCCCTAGTTCCCCATCTTACCTGTGTACAGTACCAGTGTCAACCCGTAGAATTGAACCTACGACCTATAGGACCGCCAGTGGTAGGTAGGATTTCGTAGGTCTCAGGGTAGAAGGGATTCGAACTATAGACCTGTTGAGTAGGAGTCTAGACAGTCCAGAGGTCGTAGCTGTAGACCGTCTGAAGGGTCAAGGTCGTAGCTGCTACTTACCTGAAAGGGCAAAGTCGTAGCTGCTACCGTACCGAAAGGCCAAGTTAGAGGTTTCTAGAAGCGGCCTTTTGGAGTCAGCCTACGTTAGGCAGAGGCAAGTGGTCAAGTGGTGGAAGTCCACCTAGTCCAGTCAGCAGTCCCAATCCACCCAGTCCGGTCTAGTCAAGCAAGTACTGTCTGGGATTGTGTGCACCGTGGGCCAGGGGACACAGGGCAGACCAGCGAGGCACAAAAGTATAAATCAAGAGGCTGCGTCCAGCCATTCATTCATTCATGCGGAAGCCATGCGGAAGCGCTGCCTCAGCGTCTTGTGCAAGGAGGTCTGCAGGGAGCCCGAAGATGAAGTGGGGGAGAGTGAAGCAGTGTAGCCATAGCGATAGGTAGCAGCAACCATTGCTGCCATAGCTTAGTGTAGAGTGCAGTGTGTGTGTACTGTGTGAGTGTTCAGAGTGATGTGCATGGGACATCCAGGGTGATCCAGAGTGTGAACAGTGAGTTCTTTGAGGCGCACAGTCGCCATAGCCAGTGGAAGCGAACTGTTACTTGGAAGCCATATCTCTGAGTTCTGTGTGGGCGCATGTCGCCAATTTGTCGTCCTGCTGTTCACGTGCATGAAAAGTGTGAATAAGTCGAGTCTGATTTCAATCGGAGCTGGTTCGCTCCGCTAGCTCCATTGCAATAGTTGTTTGGTGCTTCGACGTGGGTTTGCCAGGCAGTGATAAGGTTTGTGCCGTGGGAGGATCGACGGCCCTGGGACTTGAGGGCGTGCCAGGAAGGCTATGTGGTGACATAGAGATGATTGCTGGATGATGAGAGCTTGCTGAGTGACATTTAGGCTGAGGTGGAATGCATTATATTGTGAGTTGTCTCGAGACATCGACCGGTCATCTTAAGTGCACGTTAGGTTACTGGTGAGAAATCTCTGGTTGGGGGCAGCATTATGAAATACGTTGCTCCTTACTTTATGTACCCTCTTCGTCACTTCTTACCATGAGGAGGTGAGTTCTGTCTTGAGAGTCCTCTCATTGTGAGGCGTCGCGAGCACTCAACGTTGAGAGTCGACATTCTTCTTGGGAGCATGCTGATGGGAGACGAAAGTTGCGTCTGAAGGGCCCTAGACGAACCACTAAGGTCACGGTCACCATGCCAACCCACTGGAGTAGAGCACGCACGCTTTGCTGCTTGTCCTTTGGTCTGCTTGTTGCGCTATAGAGGTCGTGTCGGGCAGGCCAGCCCTATGAGGGAGAGACGAGTACCTGATCGTCTATAAAGGGACTTCGGCAGGGATACACGACTCCTGTTGTACGCAAGTATAAAAATAGTATGGATGGCGCTGGCCAGTTCTGAACTGACTTGGGGCACAGGGGTGGCTTGTGTTCACACCTTTAGACGCACCGCTCAACCAAAGCCTTCGGGACGTCGACACAACGTGACAACTCAAGAAGGATTGAGGGGGAGGGAGGATTCCAGAAGATGTTCGATTGTTAATTATTGTATATTTCCATTATGCTTGCATTCCAGCAAATGATTTTATTTTCATTTTTCATTAGTTGTTACGGACTTTGTTGACAACTGACAGACTGTTGCAGGCGAAGTAGTGATTTGCTCTTTGCTGCATCGCAATCTGTTTTAGACAAGTGAAACTAGGAGTAGAATCATTTGTAGGGGTCTACGCTTATATGTTGTTACCGCTTGAGTACTTTCTGACATATCTGGACCCAATAATTATTTTATTTTATTTTAAGAATTGGTTGGATGCCACGCTGCGGTAGGTCTCAGCGAGGACATTAGTGCAGATCGCATGCCACGCGTAGCCCATGAGTGGAGATGACAGTGAGGTTGAGGGACTAGACCAGGGCGATAGGAGGCTTACCGGCTTATACTCAGTCAGCCAACCACTTTCTTGGTGTTAGAGCCAGGAGAGGAAAGGAGACTACGAAGAGAAGCCAGAGAGAGGAGAACCTTGCAGAGGGCAAGGGAAGCAACAGCCAACGCAGATGGGCACTAGCAGTAGCGTTAGCAGGAGACGCTAGGGCCGTAGTGGAGGCAGCCATGGCTACCGCATCTACAATGTCACCGGGCCACCGGCCTCGTCTCAGGCCACTTCGTGTCAGTCCGGGTATGTCCCAACCTTTCATTAGTCAGTCTGCTGGCTTGCAAGTCAGCCAACAACAACCCATGTCAGATGAGGATTAGAAGATCCAGCAAACAAATGTTATTCACGCCGAGCTACAACACCAGTGTGGCGGACCCACCAGGTGTGGTGCTCCGCCTTAGGTAGAGATGGAGATGGAGGAAGAAGGGGGAGCGAGACGACACAACGCAGCTTCCATACCAGACTCCAACGCACGTACTCCGAAGTGTGCGAATGTAGAATGAATCGGAAAACAGATAACAACTGGGGTATACCCCAACGGACTGACGGGACTGGACTGGACTGGCTGGTACCAACAGAGGTACCGGCCTGGACTGGACTGCCCCGAATACAACATAGGCCTGTGAGAACAGGCCAACTAGAGGTCCGCTACACGATCCTCGACCTGTGATGGATCGCCTAGATACAAGCACGCTTCCGCCAAGAAGCGGAACTCTACCAAAGAAAAAGAAAACCTGAGCAGTCTAGGATGCGGAGCAAGCTCCATGCTGAGTCCATGCGATGCAACCTAGGATAGAAAATGTCACAAAACAACAATGTCACAGCTAACAGCCTAAGTGAAAGCAGAAGCAACTAACTAGCATACATGTCCTAGGAAAGCAAAAAGTAATGGCAACTAAACCCTAGAATGTTGGAGGCGGTAGCCTCAGTCTCGAAACAACTAACTAGTGTATAAGTCCTAAGAACAGCAAAAGGAGAACAACTAAATCCTAGAAATGTCAGAGGCAGTAGCCTCAGGCTGAGAGCAACAAAGCAACAACAAGTCAACCATATGTCACAGGGGGAGTGTGTCACAAACCAAAGGGTGGGATGGTCTCTGAGGGTGGCGAATGCAGCTTAGGGGTCGATAACTCCTAAGGGCATCCACACATAGTGACAGGGGGAACACATGTCATCAGGCTCAATGAGGGTAGGGAACTGGGAGCGAACAGAACCAATGACCCTAACAGATAGACCATCAGGGCGGGTAATGCTCGACTAAAGGGGTGACCGCTATGGAGGGTCGACCATGCAAGGGAACAAGGGAGCCTGGTATACTGGGCGCACCTAGATGAAGCATGCAAGGCTGGCTAACTAGGCGTAAGGGCCGACAAAGGGTAGAAAGGTAATCGATAAGGGAATCATGCAAATGACTCCTAAAGTGAGGGAAGTCGGAGCTAGATCCGGAAGTTGGGAAGCCAGGGCAACGCTACGGTCCCGATGCCTATGCGTATACCAACGGAGAGCCCAACTCAGAGGAACTCGGCGAAGGGAGACCATCATGCGACACAACCAGGGTACTGTATAGGGTAAAGTGGTCAAAGGGTGATGGCGTCTGAAGTAGGCAGAGTTGATCGTGATGAAGTCACTGAAGCTGTCGATGACGTCCATGATGAGAAGTCTAGAATGCCGTCGAGGAAGAGCCGCAACGTCGACGAGCTGAAGTGGAAAAATTAGAGTGGATGGAGTACTGAGAAGTCAAAGACGTGGGAAGATAGGTCAGAGTCAATCGTCGTATCGAGCAGGACGACGACGAGTGCGCTGTGGACGCTCAGAAGCATCCGGCTGCTGCTGAAGGTCTGCCTCAGATGGAGCAGGCTCGACTTTTGTTGTCTCCTCAGCCGAGGGAGAAGGAGGAGGGTTAATGGGCTGAGGAGGAGCAGTCAACCCAGCACGACGAGCACGATCATAGGCACGCACCAACATGCGAGCGTGTTGCAAGTGCTCAAGGGGCTCCCAAGTAGCCTCCTCATCAGGGTAACCATTCCAACGTACGAGATACTCGACGTGAGGAGGGTTGTCGTCGGTGACTCGGCGACCAATGTTGTCTGAAACGAGGAACTCCTCATGACCGTCCACCATGATGGGTGGAGGGCGCTCGTATGGTCGTCCAGCGAAACACTCAGACGGTCTGCGGTACGGACGCAGTAACGAGACGTGGTAGACATCGTGCACACGAGCCTGGCGTATGTAGTCGGGCAACTTCACACGAAAGCTGACCGGGCTAGAAGCCGTATCAGAACCGACGGCCAAGAAAATGCGGCATGGACCAAAGAAGCACACCAAAACTTGCGAAGCGTGTCCGCTTCGAGCTGTAAGTAGCGGGCGTCGATAAGCACATCATCACCAACTTTGAATGGATGATCCATCCTCGATCGGTTCACACGTGATGCCATGCGAGTCTGGAAAGCGGCTATGTGCTTATGTGTGGTCTTCATGATCGATGTCACGTGTGCAACCCAATCATCCAGCGCAGGACAACTCGTGTTGGGGTGCATTTGTGACGGTCAAAGGAAGTCCGAGGGAACCCGAGGGTGATAGCCGAGGTCGCAATAGTAAGGCAACATCCCCGTGCTTTCGGAGACGGGGTGGTTGTAGGCTATCTCCGCGTGGGCAAGATGGAGATCCTACTGCTGGTCGTCACGAACAATCTTTCGGAGAATATCTCCGAGAGTCCTGTTCGTGACCTCGGTCTGACCATCAGTCTGGGGATGGTAAGACAAGGAGAGCGCCAAAATCGGTTGGTAAAGCGCGGGTCACGGTCAGATATGAAGCTCAAAGGTAAGCCGTGGTTACACATGACTCGGTCAAACACGATGTCGGCGACCTCACGTGCACTGATGGCATAGCGGCACGGAACAAAGCGTGCACGCTTTGTGAAGCGATCGACGACGACCAAGATAGCATCATGATCGCGGGGGGTCGGAGGACGAAGAAGACCGATAAAGTCCATCGAGATGGACTGCCAACGACCCTCAGGGATAGGAAGAGGTTGGAGCAAACCATAAGGCAGATGGGTCGCATTGTTCACCTCCTGACAGGTGGGACACTCTGCAACGTAGTTCTTCACAAAGTCCTTGCGCTTCGGCCAGACGTACAGGCGGCTCACACGAGCCAACGTCTTGTGGAAGCCCATATGACCGGCGGCTGCCTGGTCATGGAACTCTGCTACTGCCCGGACACGTAGCTGTCCCGTGGAGGGAACGCAAATACGGGACTCTCTGGTGCCCTGTGAACTGTGTCAGTACACAAGACTGTTGTTCCCGAGAGAGTAGTTCCGAATGGTCTTGCCACTCCGAAGGGTCGCATGGATGTCGCGATAGTCGGGGCAGTGGCGGTACTCAGTGCGAAACTCCTCGATCATCGAGTGGTGGATGGTGGTGACCGAGATGGAAGCGAGCTGGATCTGCTCCTCATCGTGGTCAGGGCGCCGTGATAAGGCCTCTGCGACCCGATTAGTCTCACCCTTGATGTGCTCAGTGGTGAAACTAAACTCGGATAGGTCGCGCCATCGGTGAGCCTGTCGAGGAGTGAGCTTCGACTTTGTCAGAAAAACCAGGACGTGCGCACCGTGAATAGTGCCCCGTGCAGGTAGTGATGCCAGTGCCGAGCGGCATAAACTACTGCGAGAACCTCACGTTCATCAGCAGTGTAGTTTATCTCGGCGGGCAAAAGTTAATGGAAGTAGAAGGCTATCGGGCAATCACCTGAGCGAGACTCGACAGTGCCGTCCTCGGCGATGGTTGGAGAATAGTCAAAAGAAGGCTCGTCAGTAGCTAGACGAGTAGGCGTCAGGCGGGAGGCAATGGTAGGGGTAGGGGGTGGGAAGCGAGGGATACGAGGATGAGAGGAATCGGGAGAGGAGGGGAAAATATGAGAAAACACTGCTCCTACAGCAAAGTCTGACGCATTGGTGGTAAGGATAAAAGGACGATGAAAATCGGGTAGGTGAAGAACCGGTGGATATGTCACCGCCTTCTTGAGGGCGAGAAAAGCGTCCTCGTGGAGGGGTGTCCAAACCCATGGCGGGTTCTTCCAGAGAAGGGTGGAGGTAAGGACGTAGGAATACCTAACGTATCCCTGGATGAAATTAGTATAGGAGCTGGTAAGGCCTAGGAAGCTGCGAAGCTGCTTGGCGGATGTGGGGACGGGCCACTCCGCAATAGAAGTGATATTCGCGTCGTCCATGTGGAGACCCTGGTCAGACACGTAGTGTCGTAAGAAATCCACTTTATGCTGGGCAAAGCGGCACTTGCTCAGCTTGGCGTAGAAGCCATGTCTGCGCAAGCGGTCAAGGAAATTGTGGAGGTGTCTGAGGTGCTCCTCAAGGGTACAACTGTAGACCAGGATATCGTCGAGGCAGACGAGAACGCACTGCTCCAGGGTGTCCCTGAAGATGTTGTTCATCGCCCTCTGGAAGATACCGGGTGCGTTTGTGAGGTCGAACCACATCACTGTAAACTCGTAGTGGCCGAAGCGTGATCGAAACGCTGTATTCGGCTGGTCCGCTGCAGCGAAGCGGATCTGATGGTAAACGCTACGAAGATCAATCTTCGTAAAGAAGCGGTTGCCTGCTGGCGGTCGAACAGCTCGTCGGAACGAGGCATGGGGTAGCTGTTCTTAACCGTGTAGCGGTTGAGACCGCAGTAGTCAATGCAGAGACGAAGAGTTCCATCCGCTTTGCGAGCAAAGAGGACGGGTGCACCCCACGGGGAGTTGTTGGGTTTAATGAAACCCAGTCTCAGGAGCTCCTCAAGATGACGTTTGAGTTCAGTGGCCTCGGGGATCGAGAGTCGATAGGGTGCCTTGTGGTGAACACGATAGTTAGGCACAAGCGGGATGGAGTGTTCGACGTCATGCATCGGTGGGATGCCGGTATACGAGAATGACGATGGGAAAACGTCATGGTACTCTTGAATGAGGTTACGAACTGCGGGCTCCAGGTCAACCGTATATAGTGCGAGTTCCTCAGCGTCAGCATCAACGCGTGACGACGGGGTGAACTCGACGGACGGCGGAGGGTGAGAAGTAGAGATGGGAACCATGGAGATAGAAGGAGGATCTGGCTCTAGAGGGATGAGCTCGGCGTCGGGACAGGGTGGATCATAGTGTAAGAGATCTGTAACGTTCACCATAAAGAAGGTGACGTCGTCCTGTCGGATAAAGTGAGCAAACTGTCGAGGCAAGGTGACAGTGAGCGTAGGAGATGGTGTGGGCACGGAAGGCTATGAGGAGGAGGATCGGGGCGTGGTGTCGCGGTGGTACCTATGAAAGGTACGCGATACTTCTATCCACACTTCGTTTTGAGAACGAGAGTGTTGGTTGCCCAATCGGCCTCGGTGCTGCGGAACCGACGAGACCACGGAGTACCGAGAATGAAATCGTACCCCGTCTCCATCACATCGAAATGTGTGGAGGAGCGGTGGCGACGAGACGCCGGGGGACGATCAGTCGGCTCGAGAGTGAGGAAGAAAGGGAGGTCGGTGACTGTCTGATCGAAGAAGCGTTGGATCGTGTCATCCCCTATGGTGACAAAGATGGGAGTCAGAGATCCTGTCGTGGGTAAGCGGGCTTCTTTTACCACACGAGGCTGAACGAAGTCGCCCTGAGAACCGGAATCCCACAGTGCTGAGTACACCCTTGTGGAGGTCCCCAGTCATACGGGGATGATCGGGAGGGTGCGATCAGGGTCAGAGAGGATGGTGAGAAGGTGACGCAGTGCAGCGACATGGAGGGTGAGTCGATCCTGACGAGCCTGGAGCATGCTCAAGTCTAGAAGAGAGGACACAACGTCCTCACGAGTCGCAAGCTGCTCGCTGCAATAGGCTGAGCGAATGGCTCGACGAGTCGGTAGTCGCGGCGGGGTAGGAGGGTAGACGGTGGTCTGCAGAGGCGCAGATAATTCTGCGACAGAGGGCTGAGTACATTCTGCCGGGTCTTGCGAGACCTCAACTCCAGTAGCAAGAGGGGCAAACCGTGACGGGGATGTCGGGAAGCCGACTACTGAGGAGGGCGCAGGTGTACAGTGCACCGTGGCTAGGAGGCGCCGCGGGGATGCAAGGCGTCGGGGAAGGACTGATTACGACGTTGGCGGGAAAGGTCAGCGTAGTGGCGGTTGAGGGCGGCAGTGTAAAGGCACCGCGAGGAGGTATGACCGTCCTAGTGGCAGCGCAAATACCCACGCCAACCCAAAATGGTCGCGCGTTCCTCAGCGGAAAGAACACCGCCAGGAGGGACAAAGCCCTGAGGGAGGTCCTGCTGAGGGACCTCGGGGGGCGATGCACCAACGTGACCGGGGCGGTTGCGTGTCCGGGAGAGGGCGGAGAGGATGAGCTGGAGGCGCTCAACCATAGGGAGAGTAGAGTCCTCCAGGTGTAGTGGACTGCCTCGTCGAGGTCGAGGTCGTCGCTATGGTCACCCTCTGGTGACAGCGGGGCAACAACGTCCTACTCACCATACTCGAGCGTGCTGAAGCGGCGCGAGAAGTGGCGGCCCTGCTGCGTGGAACGGCGGGGGCAACCGTGGAAAGGGGAATGGCGTCGGGAAGTGTCGTGAGAGGAGGAGGGGGTGTTACCAGCACGCTGAGGTTGAGAGGAGGAAGTGTGTTGAAGACGGGTCCGCATCTGCTGATGGACCCTGGCGGCCTCGTAAGCCTGCAGGGCCGATGTGAATTCGTAACGCCATAGCTCGGAGCGGTACTCAAGGGGAAGGCTGGCCAGGAAACGATCGATAAGGGCAGCCTCGGGAAGGAATGACACATCACAAATGAGGCGGGCGTCCTGAAAGACCTGGATGTGGAGATCCAGGCCGACAGCGCCACCAGAGCCAGACCAGCGTGTAGTGACGACACGCTCGAAGGCGTCACTCACGTCATGTCGGGCTCCGAAGCGATCCTCGAGGAACGCCTGGATATCCATGAAGGTCGGAGTCCGACCCGCACGAAGGGAGTAAGTGTAAAAATCCTCCTAGGCGTTGGAAGGACCGCCACGCACACGCGTGGAGAGGTGAGCCACCCACGTGTCGGGTGGGGCGCCCATGAGCTGGAGGGTGCGGGTGGCAGACTGTAGCCATCGAGACACGCGTATGCCTGTACCGTCATACAAGGCAATGTCCGTCAGGCGGACGAGTGTTGCGCCACCGTTTTGGCGGCGAGGAGAGCGGGGAGCAGAGGCCTGTGCTACGGCCGAGAAGTCGGCTCAGTGTCACACTTTTTTTCAGTCGGGCCTCTCAGGGCGACCGGAAAGCCAACAGGCTGTCACACAGGATTTTGTATGCGTTTGCAATGAATAAAATAAATTAAATAATACAAATCCATTCCTGTTGTGTGCGTCCGGCTTCGACCGAGATCCTTCAATTGCGGTCTTCGCCGGTCCCCGGTCTTAGGAATCTTTTACTTTGATTCGGACCAGCAGAAAATTTTGCAAATAATAATTATAAAATTATGGGGTGCTGTGCATGCATCAATTATGTCGATCTGATTTTAAGAACTGTGACAAAATATCCGCGAAGGTAATCACCGAACAAGAATAATGCAGAAAATAAGACTGACTAACTCGAGCAAAGACATGAGCAATTGAGTGAGGGAAGAATGATAACTCATAATAATCTCAGAAAGTACACATAAACGAGCGTGGTCAGCACCTCTCAAGAGTTCTCACTCATCCCTTTAGTCCATCTCTCTCAATCTCTTTTCACTGCTCCTCTCTGGTGTCGAGACCCACGCCCACGTACAATCTGAGACTGAGGCT
>BFEA01000285.1:900650-911119 GCA_003427395.1 Chara braunii | reverse complement strand
CAAGCTCAAACTACGTTTCGATCAGTCTCACAAGAAAACCAGTTGACGTCACTCACACCTTGCAAAACTCGCCCTATCTTTTTTTTGTTGACCGCCCTCGCGCTCTCCAGCCACGCCACCTGTCACGCGTGTCCTGTGTTCTGCACTTACCCGCTGTTTCCAGTTCAGCTCGCCCCCGTTGACCTCTGGTCCCCGGACCTTCACACTCGCCCTTTCCCTCTCCCACGCTCCTCTCCCGTCCCGCGGCCTTTGGGCGCCGGTTGCCGAGAGCTGGCCTCAGCTCCGTGCTCCACTGGCCTCACCGCGCGGTGATACCTCTCGATCTCGCCTGGCCTATTCCAGGACTTGAGATTCGTCTCCCGGTCTGCATCACTCATCTCGCTTTCCCCTCCTGAGTCCCTGTCCTGGTGGATCTGTTCCAGGTTTGCGGTGTCCATCGAGGTCTTAGTCTCGTGATAGGCCACTGTTATCCGTAGTCTTGCCGTCACTCCGTCCCGTCTGCAATATCTCTCAGCCCGGTCTCTCGCCTCCGAAATCATGTCCTGTAACTTCGAATTAGTCCGCATCTCCCCCTCTCTTACTCCCTCAACGTTGATCTTCATTACCAACTCATCTCCACCGTCATAATTGCGTATGACGGTGATCCAGGGCCCTTCCCCGGACACAGGCTTCCAGTGGGCCTAGTGATGCCAGTACCCGGGCCTATACCCATGCAGCGCCGTAGCTGCCCTTTCTCTATAGACAGCGTCTACCTGGTAGAAAGCTCAGCGCAAAGTCACCAACCTCTGATAGCACACCTCCCTACACCGGAGTCTGCGACACAGACAGCGTGCTACCGGGTGGCTCGTTGAGGATGATATCCCGACTTTCTCTTCCTTCTTATAGGGCTTTCCTCTGCGTTCTGAACGAGGGACTTAGATTAATCCTTCTCGGACTCTACAGTTTTTTCAAGAATTTTTAAACAATGGATTAATAATTAACTTTTTAGAAACTAATACTCAACCCAGAACCCAACAGTCGATCATGTATCAAACTCCCACTTGTCAGTCCCAGACCCTAGCAATAGGACTGCAGATCTTGCGCCGTAGTCCCATAACGGAGTACTAGAAGTCACTTCCCCGCCTTTAAATAACCAGCACAAGCCCATCTTTATCGGTTACCCATGTCCGATGGCAAGGAGGGGGCTTATGACCGTCCACAGGGTACCCATGTCCGATGGCCGCGGGTCACCCTTCTTTTGGGGTCTCCTCACACGGAGCCAGATCGGGGCTCACCTGCGGATAGTATAAGCAAGGTCGGCCTACTTAGGCTATGAACTGTTGGCTTCGAAATTCGAACCGTTGGCTTCCAGCGAAAAAATAAGCCAACATGTTGAAAGCCAATTTTAGAAAAACTAAGTAGTACTAAAGAAATAATAATAATACCAATAATAATAATAATAATATTAATCGTTGAAAAGGAAAGGGTGGCGTCCCAGAGTTTCTCCGCGCAGCACCCTTGCCTGAACAGCGATCCACGTTCACGCACAAATCTAGCACCCGACTTTCAACCTTTTCCCATTCCTTTTCTCTCTTCTACTGTTTTCTTTTTCTTCTTTTTCCTTTTGGTCCTTACTGTATCTGCCTCTTAACCTGACCATTGGGGTCCTCGCGATTCGGACAAGCAGGTCAGGTACAGGTGATATACAAGGGATCAGTAAACCCAAGCCACAAGACCGTAGTGACGGTCCGAAACCCGAATCGGCGCCCCTTTCCTTTCAAAGTGACAGGCCGATAGGAGAAAACCGAAAAAGAAAATAGGGAATTTTAGAGATAATAATAATAATAATAATAATAATGATGACGGCAGTTCAACATCAGAAAGGAAAACATGGCATCACAACGGCCTAAGGCCACCAGATTTTCCCATACAAAAGGAAACGAGTTTTGATTTGACATTTTATTCTTCTTTTTTCGACCGCGATTGCACCTAACCCATAACTTGGCAGAAAGTCACTCGGCGCGCAGTAGAAAAGACTGCGCCAGTCTTCTCACCTCCGCGTCCCAGGGCGAACCCGGCGGTTACCACGGCCACAGGCCGGTTGTGCTCTGCTGTACAGCAGGGCGCCGAGCCTGCGTGGACCAATGGAAATCCCTGCGGCGCACCATTTTGCTGAGCGCTACACCACCGGGGCCGGTCCGCGCCGAGGATAATCCAGACACCAGACCTAAACACCACGAGATGACCTTAGGGATCAGTCTGTCGCGGCAAGGGACTGACACTGAGCGAGGAATTGGTACACAATGGAGGGCCGGGACACCGTGCCCTCCGACATAATACCAAACCCCCACCCAGCGTCCCCGCTGGGTCGAAATAGATCATGCTTCCAGTATATAACCAGCGAAGGTAGCAACATTCTCATTCGTTCCTATTCGCAACTCGTTGTGTAGCCCGTGCCGTGGTTCTGTGCAGCCAGTTTTTTGTTTTCGTTTCGGCGCCCACTCTTTCTTCCGGCGCTAGCTCTCTTTCCCAGTGGTCATTCTTTTCCTCCACGCTCGCCTTCTCCTTCGGCTCACCTTTCTTATCGACGCTCACCTTCCCTCTTGGTGCTCACCTTTTCTCTCTGCGCTCGCCTTCTCTCTCTGCGCTAACCTCTCTTTCTCAGAATTTTCTTTTCGCTCAACAACTATCTTCTCACTTAATACCTACCTTCCCTCTTAACGCTTTTCTTCTCTCTTATGCAGTGTACCACAATCTTTCATAGCCGGCGCATTTATAGCCTTGTCTTTATAAATTTCACTCACATATTATTCCCAGCCATAACCCTTATAGAAAGATCCACTGTCTTTTATCCTTTGCTTAACAACTGCCTTACTCTACGTCATGCCTGAGGCACGCCGCAGACAGGGTAGAGGTAGGGGAGGAAGAGGAGGGAAAGCAAAGGAAGAACCATCAGCCAGGGCATGGCGGGATTATAGCTCAGAGGAGGAGGAAGATGAGGAGCCGCGAGGCTATGGCCGTTTAAGGCCACACCCTCGCTACCAGTTAGGAGGGTGGTACGAGAGAACTCCATCACCAGACAGGATGGAGTTCCTGACAAGAAATTCGACGCACGCTATGGTACTTCTAGCGCCTCTTCTCCTCCTTATATCCCCAGAGTTCCTTCCACCCCTGCCGTAAGCAAGGCGATAGTGCCGGTTCCGCCCCCTTCTATCCCATGTACTGTCTCATCACCCCATCATCCCAGTCACTGTGTTCTTTTCAGCATCTTCTTTTTCCTCTTTCTCTTCCAACTCGAGCTCATGGCTGTCTTTTACGTCTTATATAAGCGTGACTTCTTTTCAACCTTTTGAATCTGATTTCTGGCTCATAAAGTTCTCAACCCAGTCCATTTCATAGCATTCCAAGCCTGAGAGTTTGGCTTCCTTAAGGCCAGGGATGCAGGTTCCTTGTGAACCAGGCCGCTTGTCGGCCACCAAACAAAATTTTGAGAAGGATTCTGTCTGAATTGTTGGTCTTTCACATGGAGGTTACCTTAGCTCTTGATCAGGCATTTATGCCAAGGATGACCCCAGTAACGAGGGTACTCACTCTGTCTTTCATGCTGGGAATAGGGTATACCAAACCCTCTTTTTTGTTCTCTAATCTGAGTGAAATGTCTCAGCCTCTCGGGCACCTGATGGGGATACCAAACCCTTGTTTTCTTTCTCTGGTCTGAGTGAGGCGTCTCCTCAACTTCTCAGACAAAAGGGAGAGGATACCAAACCCTTTTTCTTTTCTCTAGTCTGGGAACTTCAGATAACTATTGCATACCTGCAAAACCAGTCCCACAGACAACAACCATGCCTCAGCAAGCAGACCCTCTGACAACCTGCAGTCACGCATCAATAAATTAAAATAAAACCCATAAATAAAACAATAAATAACAGACAACAATTAATACATAACAGCTCTTCATACCCAGGATTTACTGGTTGCCTTGATTTCGGCCCACCACTGGCGAGGAACGTCAGACGTCCCGTCAGTCTGACATACCTCATTCGGTCCGCCTCAGGCCAGGACTAGTCAGACCATTTGTCTTGACATCCCCTTTGACCTGCCTCCAGGTCAGGATCAACCATACCCACTACTCGAGTATGACAGCCCTTTGACACTCTCGCCAGGACACCCAGACTATTGCGGGTCTGGTCACCCTATGACAGTAGACGTCCCGTCAGTCTAATTGTCTCGAATCCAGATTTGACCACTGCGGTCAGGGACCGGCGCACCTACCAGTTTTTGGCCAAGGGCGCTGGCTACCCCGCCAAAATTTTTGAACGTGGGACCCGGTTTAACCACAGTTTTAAGCTCTGGCTAACCTCACTGGATTGGATCCTCTGACTGCGGTAGGGTTCCAGCTTACCCCTTTCAGCCTCATAGGCCAGACTCCCGGAGTCTTAGCCTCAGCTGACTACGAAATTCGACACTCGCGTCGGGGACCTGCTGACCCCACCAGATTGCAGCCTACTGCGGTAAGGCTCTGGCTGGCCCCGACAATCAACGCATCCTTAGGTTAGAGAAGAAAACCCCAGGCACAGACAGTCAGGCACGCATATCATAACCCCACAAGCAGACTGCCCACGTCCCATAACAGAACAAACATATCTCAAAAGACGTCCCGTCAGTCTCAAGAGGCATTGAACAAATACATTCTAGCCAACACTAAGAGTTTGCAAGAGACCTCCCTTCAGTCACAAACAAAAACTTTGTGCTAACCCCAGAGAGGTCCCTTCCCTCAACTGGGATTTCTTTTTTCAAGAGACGTCCCGTTAGTCTCAAGGAAATACTGAAACTCTGATTTCAGAGAGGTCCCTTCCCTCATATGAGTGAAGACAGACCCTTAGCCAAGAAGCACGAAGTCCCTCTACTGACCCCCCTTAGTCAAGTAAAGCTGAACTTCTTTATGCCTGCCTTTGTCTGAATCTCTTGGATGGACAACTTAGTCAGAGACACGAAGTCCTTCTGCTGATAACTTTCATTCAGACAGAACTGAACTTCTTTATGCCCATCATGCTTTCTTTTTGTGATAAGAATAATACTGCTCATATCATTTGATGTGCCACAGCCATGAGTCTCTCAGACCTTGACACAGTTACTCCCCACTCTCAGGATTTGACAGTCATGGAACGACTGCAGCGTTGCATCAAAGATATAGTCTCATTAACTTAGTTGCTTGCTGCAATAGATGACGAAATGACTTGCTGAAAACTGGAATATTGAAACTGAAATGCTGAAACCGAAGTACTGAAACTGAAATACTGAAACTGAAATGCTGAATTGACTATGCAAGAATGATCATTGTCTGTTGTTAACTGAGCCTCACTGTCTCCGTGTCTTACTGTACTCTTTCTCAATCCTCTATGACCGCTCTCTTACGTGGATGATTGACTTCTCTTCCCTCTCTTTGGAGTCACTGTAGGGATCAAGTCAGGGTCTCTAAGGATGAACTTACGAAGTCTTGACCCTCATACCATGTCATGAACCCTGAATCCATCCATCTCTGAAATCTCATAAACTTTGTCTTCTGCCTCTCATGTGATTCTGTAAGGACCAAGTCATCTAGGCTCCAGCCTTTTACTCCATTGTGTCTCAAGGGAACTGTCAAACATAAGGGGAACATCTCCAATCTTCAATTTCTCTTTTCTTATATATCTTTTCTTTTTCCATCTTTCTTGATCCGATAGTCTATTGGATGTCATTCTCTCTGCTGCATCCATCACTGCCTGATCAACTTCAGCTATCTGTCTCATCCTGATCTGAAGGAGTTCTGAAATAGAATAATCCCTGTTACTTTCTTGACTTGACCATGTCTTGACAATACTCTCAATAGGTAATCTAGCATATCGGTCATACCACAAAGTAAAAGGTGCATATCCAGTAGTCCTCTTGACTGTGATATTATCAGCATATACAACAGCTCTTAACACCTTTGGCTAGTTACTGAGTTTCCCTTCACACCACTTGGCCAATGGATCTTTCAGAGTTATGTGGCCTCTTTCAACTGGTGCATTCGCTTGAGGATGGTAAGTAGTCACATATCGAATTTTGACACCCAATCTGAGTGTAATTCTTCTGACAAACTCATTTCTGAATTCTGATCCTCTGTCTGAGACAAATTCTCTGATAAAAGGATACCTGAGATAGACTGCCTCTATCCAATCAGCCACCTGCTCGGTTGTTTTGTTTTTCAACGTATCCAGAGAAATTATCTCTCATGTTTGGTATGTATCTCATCCCATCCTTGTCTGGAGGCATAGTGATGAGATCCAGATGAACTCTACTACCTGGCTTTACCAGGATTGTAGGGAATAGGGTCTCAATCATCCTCGTGGTAGACCTCTTCTGACATAAGACACATGATTTACAGTATTTGAAAATCATGTCTCTCATGCCAGGCCAGAAGTAGAGTTTGACAGTCTTGGAGTAGGTAGCCTCAGCAGCCCTGTGGCCACCAGCGACCCCTTCATGCAAGGCAGCAATTATATGTAACTGCCTCTCTTTACCACATACTACTCTTAGCGGAGGTAGGCCTCCCTTACCATCCACAAAGAGATGTCCTCTTTTTAGTCCGAATTTCTATCTTGAATCCTTACAATAATATTCTTTTAGCTGCTCCCTTTCCATCTTTCTGCCAATCTCTTGATAATTTTCATCATATTCTTCAAATAAGAAAAATATATCTTCTTCTTTCTTTTCACTCTCTTCTTCTTCCTTTGAACCTGAACTTTCTCCAACTTCATGAGCAGCCACTGCTGCTGCATTAACACTCGGCGCGCAGTAGAAAAAACTGCAACAGTCTTCTCACCTCTGCGTCCCAGGGCAAACCCGGCGGCCACCACGGCCACAGGCCGATTGTGCTCTGCTGTACAGCAGAGCGCCAAACCTGCGTGAACCAATAGAAAGCCCTGCGGCACACCCTTTTGCTGAGGGCTACACCACCGGGGCCGGTCCCCGCCAAGGATAATCCAGGCACCAGACCTAAACAGCACGAGATGACCTTAGGGATCAGTCTGTCGCAGCAAGGGACTGACACTGAGCGAGCTGGGCCAAGTACAAACCTTGCAGATACGCATGTAAGTGAGGACCCTCTTCGGTCGAGCTTGCACGTGCATGCACAAGGTCTGTCCGTCGCACAGGTCATTGTTGGCCGTCAGTTTGCAACCCTTGCATGTAAGGGTTGAAGAAGGATGACCACCATGCGATACAAGCCGCTAACCAACGAGCGTGCTTAGTCTAACTTATGTTTAAAGAAAATGTCAAACATTCACGCAATTGAGTCACTCACCGGTCTCGGGGATCAGAGGACACATATGGACTGAGCAATCAACCAATCAATGCAAACAACGAAAGGGTGAGGCGAAGGTCAAAATCACAAATTACTTAAACGGAAACGACTTGCGCCATGTGCACATGACCCGTTCGTTGGTCCAAGATAGGTAATCGTGAAGTGAAACAGGCGCCTAATCAACTATCATGCATATCTAGCTCATGGGCAGAAAGAAAAACGCCAAGCATTCATGCATCCAATTTCAAACATACACAGACAAAAAGGAAGAGACCACGAACATTCGTGCATCCACCCGTCGGTCACTTGGTCAATCATATATGACCTGATCGTGGGGGATTAATCAATCAAGCTGCAAATTTATACAGAGGGATAAGAGAAGGGGGGGAGAAAATCACACATCCATTCTCAAAGAGGAAACAAGGAAAGGTCCAAGAGGTCGACCGAAAAGTAAGGGCGACTTGCGCCAAATATCAAAATTACTCAGAAGAATTGAAGAAAGGCATCACTCCAACACCTCCCATCTCTCTTTCTCTCTCTTTCTCTCTCTCTCTCTCTCTCTCTTTCTCTCTCTCTCTCTCTCTCTTTCTCTCTCTCTCTCTCTCTCTCTCTCTCTCTCTCTCTCTCTCTCTCTCTCTCTCTCTCTCTCTCTCTCTCTCTCTCTCTCTCTCTCTCTCTCTCTCTCTCTCTCTCTCTCTCTCTCTCTCTCTCTCTCTCTCTCTCTCTCTCTCTCTCTCTCTCTCTCTCTCCCGATGCGGGCAGTCCGTCGCGGCGCACCCACACAGAGTTGTCACCCCGCTTAGCCTGATCATGCAAGCTAGGTTCGCCCGCGTGCCACAGTCCGTCATGGCCACACATCAACCCCGCATATCCAGCACCAGCTCGGCGGATCGCCCAACTCTCTACTCACCTTTCGACTCTCACTTATTAGTCGATTCTCCGACCGCACTAACTCCAAAAATTCATAGAGATTGAGTTAATCGCGCTTGCAAAATTTATAGCATGAATGTTTGCGCGAGATATCCACGATTGTGCCTGAGTGGGAAGGAAGAAAGAGGAAGGGAGTGCCTATGGCTGCATGGCCAGGCCGCAACATTTAGGAGGTAGTCACATTCCACTCATCGATCCAGTCATGCAATCGTTCAGGCCAATAGGACAGGGAAAAAGGTACGCGCACGCAGGGGCGCAACGAAGATATCAAGAAAGAGGGGATTACAATTACATGCATGCCCGCCAAGAACAGAATTACAGTTACGCGTAAGATTAAGGAGCCGAAAAGTCAGAGCGCAGATCCTGACTCGGCAAAGCGTGCGCAAGCAAGAAGCGTCATGCGTTTGTTAGCAAAATTGTGACGCACCTAAATTCACAGCCTAGATCCTGATTGCAAAAGGAAAACTTCGAGAAAAGAAATTATGAGAGCTCGCGGGGGCTCGACATAAGTTGAAAATTCAAAAAAAAGATATTCCCGCGCGATGCATGCGAGTTACCTCGCAGCCTACGCACAACGCAACTCAGTGTTATTACCAAGAGCAATTTACTCAGGGCCTACCCTCCGGGAAACGTTGGGTATGTCCTTAACCTAGTCCACACTCAGAGGCATCACAGTTAAAATTCAACTAATTTTCAAATGGAGACATACACTCTTAATTTTCACTGATAATTGGAGGCAACGCTTTCTAGTCAGCCACTTCAGTTGCATCGTCGTTCTTAGCGTTCCTCTGTTCAGTAACTGCAGAGAGGTTGGGAGAGTTCGACCATGCTGTTTCGTAGTTGACTTAAATTTTCGTACGAACTCAACTTTTAAAGACTTTTTTTTGTTACTATTTCTTACGATAGAACTCCCTTGGCCACTAATCGAGATGGACATTATGATATTGTCTCTCCAGTACAATGACACTTGTACACCATCCGTTCATCACTTAGGAGTTGCCTCGAGTTCATGTACTCCCTGAGAGTAGCCATAGTAACCCTTGCTTACATAACACACAAGAGCGACATTCGGCAAGATACGGTGTAGACCTCACTCAACACTAACTACAACTGATACTTGTCAGATGCTTAAGCACGTCATGTTGCATTGGTGCGTTTGCCTGCTTAGGGTGGCTCAATAATTTCATTCTTCATATTTCTCGCTCCCTAATCAGATCAACTCCAGAGAGGTTGCAAGAGGGTAGAAGTATTCGATGCCTTAATTGGAGTCCAATCACCCTCATCACATGCAGCTAATCCACGTTAAGTAAAAGCTTGGCGAGAAGATACACAACTTTCCTTAGGAAAGACTTCTTCTCGCTTATGAGGAGACACTCGTGGACTGGAGAGCAGATACTCTGAGTATCCCTCTCTCGCCACAGAGTCACCCCCTCCTGGTTGCAGCGGCTATAGTCCAAGACGGTCGTCACGACGAGACCATCCCCAGATATTCGTTCCCACCTTCAGAGACACTGGAGGTACCTTGGCCTAAAGCCGTGTAGCCCAGTGTTGCGCACCATAGCGAGCCTCTGCGGACAATACTCGTCATCAGGCTGCAGTTCTCGAAATAGCCACAATCGAACACTTAGAGCACGAGCATGCGCATACAGACGAATTACCGCACACTCCCCTCGCCACTTAGCCCTTGTGCATCAGCTCACTAGTACCCGATGTAACAAAGCCGCCTATGCATTCGCCGCCAAAGACTCACCTCCCTCTCTTCTTATAGGGTCGCTTCCCACCGCGATCCCCGTGTTCTGAGCGAGGGGTTCGAATAACTTTCAGAGCTCTGTATTTCAATATTCCATAAATTTCTAAGTTAATAAAATAAGGTAAAATAAACAGAGAAGGGAGGATGCGAAACAAAACACCAACGGTCGCTGCATCAGTTCCAGCTATCAACCACTAGCTACCTCGCCTCAAACGTGAAGTGACTGCAGGCTTGACGCAGTGGTCCCATAACGGGATGCCGCGTTTCCCTCCCTTCAAAACTTACCGCTGGCCTACCCCTAATGGGTACCCGTATCCTACGAAACACCCTCGGCAGCAGACAAGCGCGGCCGAGTCCGCCACCCCCGCGGACGCGCCACTTCGCGGACGCGTGGCAGCCGGTGGGGAGGGGGGTTGGGGATTTGGAAAGCGCTATGGGGCGGCGCATCCCCAGCCCCACCCCCTCAAAAAAAAAAAAAAAAAAAAA
>BFEA01000285.1:879423-895244 GCA_003427395.1 Chara braunii | reverse complement strand
ATTCATCGAACGCCTTGCAGACATGCTAGGATTAACCCAGCAATTTCAATGCATGCGGGCTTCTATGCTGCTCAGACACCGAAAGTGCGGTAATTTGAATGCATCTGGGCGTTAAGCGGTCCAGATACGCATACTGTGCTGTTTAGTGCTCTCTCTCTCTCTCTCTCTCTCTCTCTCTCTCTCTCTCTCTCTCTCTCTCTCTCTGTGTGTGTGTGTGCGCGCGCGCGTACTCCCAATAGCTCTATCTTCAATGTGAATGACTGCATTTATGGCTGGACCTGGACGTGTATCTGCATCCGCATACCCACAGGACAGGCAGGTCCTGCATCTCTCTCTCTCTCTCTCTCTCTCTCTCTCTCTCTCTCTCTCTCTCTCTCTCTTCCTTCCCCCCTCTTCGTTCCTTGCACCCCGCTCTCCCGCCCTTTGTGGAGGACGGTAGGTTGTTTGCTGGCGGCGCTTCAAATTACTGTCGCTTCCAATTCGCCGGGCTTCTTTTTTTTTTTTTTTTTTTTTTTTCTTCCCTTCTACCAAAGGCACGATCACTTCCTGAGTAACTGAGGCCGTCCGCTTATGAAAGAAATGGGAGTCTCAGGCCGTACCGGCCTAAGGCGGGATGGAAATACCCCCTTCACTTTTCGTTGTGCGCGTAGTACCGGGCCACGCTTTTCTGGGTGCCCGAAACCAAATAAGTTTCAGCGTGGGCTGGTTCTACCAAATATCCCAAAACACAGGCCGAGCAGAGTGGAAATTCCCAGGCCTTCTAGGCCTTTCCAAAAGCACAGGCCCTGGGCGAGATTCGCTGCCCCATACACAGACAGTTGGAAGGCCCAACCGAATGAGGCCTAGTAGCTGCACCAGAGGCGCAGCATCCTGGGGCCTGCCGGCAGCTTCTGGGCCCAGGCCGGTCCAGACAGGCTGCCGAATGAGGCAGGCTCTTTCCATATAGGAAAGAGCTCGCTGCCTGGCCAGGCATTCGGGCACTCACATACTGGCGGCAGCGCTGCTGGAGCTGAAGCTCGTGGGCTGCTGCTAGCAGCTGAGCGAGGTGCAGGCACGTGTGGTCGTGTGGGGAGCAGGGCGCTGCTGAGGGCAGCACCATAGCCCAGCCTCCATAGCTTGCAGGGCTTGGATGTACAGTGAGGCGCAGGGGTGGTCTTCAGGTGTACAACAAAGGGAGACGTGGGAGAGAGTCAAGGGGGAGAGAGAAGGATGAGAGTCACCGGGGAGAGAGAAGGATGATGATGATGATGATGATGATGTGAGGGCACATACCTGGTATTGGCGATGGTTGTGCATGGTGACATCTTCAAGTACTTCGGGTGCTGCTGACGTCAACAGTTGCATTGTCAATTAGTAGGCTAGTAGTAGCTGTGTAGGAAGTAGGCTGGGCGCCGAGCGCCAAGTAGGGAGATAGAGACTGGATACATATGTCGGTGGTGGCGAGAGCAAGCTCGCATTGACATTGACTTTCAGTGCTACGATTCTCCATTGGTGTTATATTGTTGCAATGCTGCTTCCTGAACACTGTGTTACGATTTGGCTTTCAATGTGATTGTGCAATCTGAATATTGCCATCTCGCTTCTGTTCATTTTCCTTGCATTTGGACATAAATTCAGAATTTAGGAGTTTGAAGAAAAATTCAAAGAAATTCAAAAAAATTGTGAAATTTTTTGAAAATTCGGGGATATGATAAAAGAGATAAAGATAAGTTCAGAGAACGAATTTGAAATAAAATAAAAAATTAATTGACGTATTTTTGGAAATAAAAGAAATTCAAAGGAAATTTAAAAGAAATTTGAAACAAGAATAAAAAATCAGTTGCAAATTCTAGAGTTTACGGTGAAATAGCACCGAAGATTAATTGCAAGCCGAAATAAAGTGAGTAAGAGGAAATTTCATTTTTTTTGGAGATCAAGTCAGAAAGTTGTCAACGTATTTCAGGAGGAAGAGGAATTTGAAAGAATTTCCAAAGCAATTTTGAAATAATTTCCGAAGAAATTTTGAAAGAATTGACAGAATTTAGAAAATTTACGGGGGGAGTAGAACAGGAATTGGTTCGAATTGAGAAGAATTACATTTGATGAGTTCGAAAAATTATTTGACGAATTTCTGTAAGGGACATTGAATTTCGAATATAAATAACGAGAATAATTTGATATAATAATGAAATTTGCGTAACTTTGAAACAAAAATGCTGGAATTTATTTCGTCAGCGGTATGGGATAGAGGGGAAGGTAAAGAATAATCCTGTCAGTTTAGGTAGAAAGTCCGCACGTTAGGATTGACGGCATTGCTAGAAGAGCACAAGTAGAGAGAGTGCACATCACGCACGTTAGAAATTTCGGATGATGCAACCCATTGAGGAAGATGGGAGATAAGAGTAGGGGGAAAGAAGGGGAGGCAGAAGAGGGGGAGAAAGATGGAATCTTTGAGGGGGATCGGAGAGATGGGACAGGGAAACTCGTAATGGGGAAGAGAGTGACGATACCGCACCTCCGGTCGGCCGGGACCAATAGATGTCCTTCCTCCTACCGTCTTCACCCGAAAATAACGCCCGGGCGTTGTGTACGAATATAACGCCCGCCGGGCGTTATATTCGTTTATAATGCCCGGGCGTTATATTCAGTAAATTTGTGGTAACTTTTGTGAGGCCCCAAAATCCCAAAAAAAAAAAAAATCAAAAATTTCTGAAAAAAACATATGTTGTCCAGAATTGGAATACGACCAAGTTTTGGCTGAGGGTCAGATCAGAATTCCTTATAAACTCGGAAATAAAAAATGAAAACGAAAACTAAAGCCAAAATATATCCCTTGGAAGTCAAAACCCCATTCAACCCTCTTCAAAACTCATTTATACCCCCTTCCCCACCCTTCAAAACCCATGTATACCACCTCTTCAAGGCACTCTGCCCATGTAACATTCGAATATAACGCCCGGGCGTTCTATTCGAAGGGGCATTCTATTTGAAAAAAAGTGAGTAAAAACAAAAATCTCATCTTTTTAAGTTGAATATAACGCCCGGGCGTTATTTTCGGGTGAAGACGGTAGTCAAGGAAGGTCTTGATTACACCCCTAAAGGGTCTTCTCTATTGTTCCCCGGTGGAAGGACGAGCGCAATGATGATGACGAGCGACCCCATAATGATGAAGATTGTCTTAATGACGATGAGAGCCTACGCGACCTGGGGGAGGAAGCCGCAGACACTTTATGAATTCTGCTTTGCAGTCATAGGAAGAGTTGGCGTCTACGGATCAAAAAGCAACATCGCCATGAGCGCGTGGCTGCCACAAGCCGATTATCCCTGTGGTAACGTTTCTGACGCCTCTAGCTTCAGGTCCGGAAACGGGAAAGGGTCACCAGGCCAAGCTCTCACCGTTTGTATTCGTACCGGAAATCAAAATCAAATAAGGTTTTGCCCTTTTGCTCTCACGAGATTTCTATTCTCGTTGAGGTCATCTTAGGACACCTGCATTATCTTCTAACAAATGTGCCGCTCCATTCAATGTCCCGGCGTGCACGTGCACGTGGGGGGGGACCAGTCGGGAAGGGAGCGTGGGAAGAGGGGGAGGGAGATCGGAAGGAGGGATGGGGGGAAGTGGGTGGATGTGGAGCGGGATGATGGGCAATCGCGTTCTCGGAGGGCGGAGGTGGGGCGCAACCAGGGGAGAAGCGCAAGCGGACATACGAGGGAAGGGAGGGCGGGGGGCACAAGCAGAGAAGAAAACAGGAGCGGGGTCGGAAGGTAGGGGGAGCGAGCGGGGTGATCGGCGCGATCCAGAGGGAGAGCGCGGGCGATAGGTGGGGTTAGTTGAAGGGGGCGGTGGGGGGGAATGGGATCGCGATATTGCGGGTAAAGAGGATCGGGATGGTGGGGGAAACGAGTGGGTTGGGAGCGGGGAGGGAAGGGATGCCGGGAGAAGGCGCGCCCGTACAGGGGCCCCAAATACGTCAGCCGGACGTGATGCACCCGAGCGCCGAAACGCGCACACGGGATTTGAGTGGGACAAATATCGGGCTTTGAGCGGCGGGATGGGGGGTGACGTGGCCGGGGAAAGGGGACCGGGAGATGGCGTCTGAGAAGCAGAGGACGGGCGGGTAGGTAGGGAAGTGGCGTGGGGGTGCGCGTGCACGTGCGCACCGAACTGGGGAATCCGAACGGAGCAACGGGGTGCTGTTGCGGAGGGTCGGGGGTCGAAGTCGCGGGATGGGATCGGGGCGACGCTGGTTGTGAGGGAAGGTGAGCTATAGGAAGAGGAAGTGGAATGGGGTAGGGGGCAGAGGTGACGTGGCGGGGAAGGAGTCGGGACTGGTCAGGGGAGGGGGAGGAAGTAAGGCGTAGTGGGGAAGAACGGAGTTAGGGAGAATGGGATGTGTGCCGGGAAAGAGAGACAGAGATGGCACGACGACAACAGAAAACGGGATGGGGAGATCGAGGGAAGCAGGAGTTGGGGAAGAAGCGGGATAGGAGCACTGCGATCCCAGCACTTCACTGGAAAGAGGAGGTCGTCGCTACGCGTGCGCTTCGCTGGTCAGTAGGATACCATCGCAGAAGAGGAGGCATGGGGAATGCTCCTCGACTGCATGGTAATACAGAGAGACAAGGGCTAGTGAGGGGCAGACAAGTAGAAAGGGTAACCGGATAAAACGGGTACGGAGCAATAGGACGAAAGAGGGAGAGGCGCCCGACCCAATTCCTAGGCTTCAATATACCTCAGCAGGTTAAGTTATCGTGGACTCATTTATTGTATTTATTGTATTCGTTCATTTACTTATTTAGATAGTTTGTTAATATTCTAGATGCAGTAGGACTTACAAATAATGGGATATCGAGATAGCCAGCAGGAGCCGTTGTATATGACATGGCGGGAAGGAAGGCTCGCAAATTTTGAAAATCGGATGACGTAGCCAGGTCAGTTTCGACAATACAACATTGCGTAGGAATTACAAGTAATAGGGTATCGAGATAGCCCGCAGGAGTCGTTGTATATTACATGGCGGGAAGGAACGCTCGCAAAATTTGAAAATCGCATGACGTGGTCTGTTTGGACAATGCAACATTACGTAATTTTCTAATATTATTCCCGCCGTCGCGTCAGCACTGGTTGGAAAATCGGCAAGTAGAAAGTACGTTTAGGACTTTTGTGACAATTAGGAGCGGCGGACAGGACTGCAGGGGCCTCAACCTTTTTTCCCGTTTCGGATGATTCAGATACAATAGGAATTACAAATAAATAAATAGGATTTCAGGGCAAGCCACAAAAACGGTTGACTATTACATGGCGGGAATTTGAAGTTTCTTCAAAGGTAGTACATACGCACACACGCAGGAGCAAAATGATTGGAGTAGGGCAGGGGAGAGGGACCCAATTAGGGGTCCACGCGAGCGTAGGGAAAATACAAGGGAGAAGAGAATTCGCGGCTTTCCAATGCATTATACGCAGGCTGTGGGGTCCCGGAAACACTTCCGCGGCAAAGTTTTTCCTTTCCGCATTCCTGTGGGTTCCCAGCCTTAGTCGGACGTGGAGGAGTTAGGTGGAACGTAACAGATTACAGGCGGGAAAGTGTTACGAATTTGAATACTCCCAGGTACTACACGGGTCTGGGCACGCATGACCTGGGTTGGAGAGCAGTCCAGCACGACACGGGACCTGCTTGAGAAAGATTGGAGGACTGCGTAAGGCCAAACGGATCCTACGTAGGAAGGATGAGCCAATCAGGGTCTAGCATAGGATCAGGTAGTCACCGTGCAATGGAAGGCTCACACTATTTGATGAGGGCAAGGCCACATCGACCCTCACTAGCTCTGGGCGGTAGAGAACGGTGGGCCGAAAGGCAAGGGGCGTGTGGCAAGCCTCCTGATGAGACCGGGGCGCACCCAGTTGAAACGTGTAGGGGAAAGCGTGCGTGGTATGAGCAGTGTACACGCATGTTTGGAAACGAAGCTATTCTATTGCATTTGAAGAGCAATTTCGCGATTGCTTACCTTATTCTTTGTGAAGCGTAACAACCGGGTGAGCGGAGATACTTACATTGATGGTTGTGTCTACTCGGAGGGATTAGCAGGAAGGGCTGTAGGGCCGAGGAGAGGCAAAAGAAGCTAGAAGTGACTAGGAGGTAGAGTGTGACAGACTATAGGGGAACAGACAACGGGGAGGAACGAACCAGACCATATGTCAACGCCAGGTAGAAACGATGGAGCGGGGGGTAACGGTAACATAGGGTGCTACGATTGCGGGCAGGATGGGCACTTCGCCCGCGATTGCCCAGTCGGAAGAAACCAAGGCACGCCACAACCACCACCAATACAACAGCAGCAACAACAAGGTACTACGTTCGCCAACAACACGAGGTATTGGCAGAACAGGAGGGAATTGGAAGATGATGTCAGGACAATGAAGGAGTGGTTCCAATCAAATATACAAAGGGAGCAAGAGAAGATGGAGAGGAAAAGAGAAGAGGAAAAACGCACAAGGAAACTCGAAGGGCAGAGAAGAAGGCAGAAGGAACAAGAAAGGAGACAGGCATAACTAAGACGACTCAACGAGGAAACGAAGATAAGGATTATGGCCACAACTGCCAGGGACCTGCAGCAGTTCCGAAAGGATGTAAGTAATGATGAGATCTAGGCAACACTCGCTGCCAGGAACAAGACGGCAAGGGAGAAAGGGAAGGGGAAGGCAAAGGTGTGGCGGACCCACCAGGTGTGGTGCTCCTCCTGTGATACAGATGGAGATGGAGGATGAGAGTGGAGCAAGATGGCACAGAGCAGCTCCCACGCGAGACTCATACGCACATACTCCAAATTGTGTGAATGGAGAATGATCCAAAATACAGACTCTTGCTGGGGTATACCCCAGCGGACCGACGGGACTGGATTGGACTGGCTGGTACCGACAGGGGTATCGTCCTGGACTGGACTACCCCGAATATAACACAGGCCTGTGAGAACAGGCCAAGGGGCTGGTTTCACAGGTCAACTAGAGGCCCGCTACACGATCCTCGGCCTGTGATGGATCGCCTAGATACAAGCACGCTTTCGCCAAGAAGCGGAACTCTACCAAAGAAAAAGAAAACCCGAGTAGTCTAGGATGCAGAGCAAGCTCCATGTTGAGTCCATGCGATGCAACCTAGGCTAGAAAATGTAACAAAAACAACGATATCACAATTAACAGCCTAAGTGAAAGCAGAAGCAACTAACTGGTATACATGTCCTAGGAAGGCAGAAAGTAATGGCAACTAAATCCTAGAATGTTGGAGGCAGTAGCCTCAATCTGGAAACAGCTGACTAGTGTATAAGTCCTGAGAACAGCAAAAGCATAAACAACTAAATCCTAGAAATGTTAAAGGCAGTAGCCTCAGTCTGAGAGCAACAAAGCAACAACAAGACAACCATATGTCACAGGAGAAGTGTGTTGCAAACCACAGGGTGGGATGGTCTCTGAGAATGGAGAATGTAGCCTAGGGGTCGATAAACTCCTAAGGGCATCCACACATAATCACAAGGAGACACGTGTCATCAGGCTCAATGAGGGTAGGGAACTGGGAACGAACAGAACCAATGACCCTAATAGATAGACCATCAGGGCAGGTAATCGACTAAAGGGGTGACTGCTATGGAGGGTCGACCATGCAATGGAATAAGGGAGCCCGGTCTACTGGGCGCACCTAGATGAAGCATGCAAGAATCCCTAACTAGGGCGTGAGGGCCGACAGATGGTAGAAAAAATGTTGGGTAAGGGAATCATGTAAATGACTCCTAAGGTGGGGAAAGTCGGAGATGGATCCGTAAGTTGGGAAGCCGGGGCAACGCTACGGTCTCGATGCCTATGCGTATACCAAGGGAGAGCCCAACTCAGAGGAACCCAACGAAGGGAGACCATCATGCGACACGACCAGGGTACTGTACAGGGTAAGGTGGTAAGAGAGTGACGGCTTCTGAAGTAGGCAGAACTGAACGTCACGAAGGCTGTGAAGCTGCCGATGACGTCCATGATGCGAAGTGAGGAATGCTGTCGAGGAAGAGCCGCAACATCGACAAGCTGAAGTGGCAAAACTAGAGTGGATGGAGTACTGAGAAGTCAAAGACGTGGGAATATATGTCAGGGTCAATCGTCATATCGCGCAGGACAACGACAAGTGCGCTGTGGACGCTCAGAAGCATCCGACTGTTGCTGAAGGTCTGCTTTAGATGGAGCAGGCTCAACTTTTATTGTCTCCTCATCCGAGGGAAAAGGAGGAGGGTCAGTGGGCTGAGGAGGAACAGTCAACCCAGCATGACGAGCATGGTCGTAGGCACGCACCAACATGCGAGCGTGCTGCAAGTGCTCGAGGAGCTCCCAAGTAGCCTCCTCATCAGGGTAACCCTTCCAACGTATGAGATACTCGACATGAGGACGGTTGTCGTCGTTGACTAGGCGACCAATTATGTCTGAAACGAAGAACTCCTCGTGGACGTCCACCATGATGGGTGGAGGGCGCTCGTATGGTCATCCAGTGAAACGCTCAGACGGTCTGTGGTAGGGACGCAGTAACGAGACGTGGTAAACATTGTGCACCCGAGCCTGACATAGGTAGTCGGGCAGCTTCACACGGAAGTTGACAGGGCTCGATGCCGTTACGGTATCAGAACCAATGGTCTGGAGAATGCGGCATGGGCCAAAGAAGCGACGCCGGAACTTGCGAAGCGTGTCCGCTTCGAGCTATTAGTGGTGGGTGTCGATAAGCACATCATCACCGACTTTGAATGGACGATCAATCCTCGATCGGTTCGCACGTGCGGCCATGCGAGTCTGGGAAGCGGCTATGTGCTCATGAGCGGTCTTCATGATCGACGTCATGTGTGCCACCCAATCATCCAGTGCGGGACAACTCGTGTCGGGGTGCATTTGTGACGGTCGAAGAAAGTCCGCGGGAACACGAGGGTGATAGTCGAGGTCGCAATAGTAAGGCGACATCCCCGTGGCTGGCGAGACGACGTGGTTGTAGGCCATCTCCGCCTGGGCAAGATGGAGATCCCACTGCTGGTCGTCACGAACAATCTTTCGGAGAATATCTCCGAGAGTCATGTCAATGACCTCGGTCTGGGATGGTAAGACAGGAGAAGAGGAACTGGGTGTCGTAAACCTCGTGGAGCTGTCGTCAGAATCGGCTAGTAAAACGCGGGTCACGGTCGGATATGATGCTTAGAGGTAAGTCGTGGTCACGCATGACTTGGTCAAACACGATCTTGGTGATCTCACGTGCACTGATGGCATAGCAGCGTGGAAAAAAGTGTGCCCGCTTCGTGAAGCGGTCGACGACGACTAGGATAACATCATGACCGCGGGGGGTCGGAGGACGAAGAGGACCGATAAAGTCCATCGAGATGTACTGCTTACGACCCTGAGGGATAGGAAGAGGCTGGAACAAACCATAAGGCATGTGGTTTGCATTGTTCACCTCCTTACAGGTGGGGTACTCTACAATGTAGTCCTTCACAAAGTCATTGCGCTTCGACCAGACGTACAGGCGTCTCACACGAGCCAACGTCTTGTGGAAGGTCATATGACCGGCAACTGCCTGATCATGGAACTCTACTACTGCCTGAACACGTAGCTGTTCAGTAGAGGGAGCACAAATACGGGGCTCTCTGGTGCTTTGTAAACCGTGCCAGTACACAAGACCGTTGCCCCTGAGAGAGTAGTTCGGGACGGTCTAGCCACTCCGGAGGGTCGCATGGATGTTGTGATAGTCGGGGCCGTGGTGGTACTGGGTACGAAACTCGTCGATCATTGAGTGGTGAACGGTGGTGACCGAGATGGCAACAAGTTGGATCTACTCCAGATTACGGTTAGGGCGCCGGGATAAAGCATCTTCGACCCGATTAGTGTCACCCTTGATGTGCTCAGTGGTGAAACTAAAGTCGGATAGCTCAAGCCACCAGCGAGCCTGTCGAGGAGTGAGCTTCGAATTTGTTAGAAAAGCCTGGATAACAAAGTTGTCCGTGCGCACCGTGAATGCTGCCCCGTGCAGGTAGTGATGCTCGTGCCGAGCGGCATAAACTACTGCGAGAACATCACGTTCATCAGCAGTGTAGTTTGTCTCGGCGGGCAGGAGCTGACGGGAGTAGAAGGCTATCGGACAATCACCTGAGCGAGACTCGACAGTGTCGTCCTCGACGATGGTAGGAGAATAGTCAATAGAAGGCTCCTCAGTAGTTGGGCGAGTAGGCGTCAAGCGGGAAACATTGGTAGGGATGGGAAGTGGGAAGCGAGGGATGCGAGGATGAGGGGAATCAAGAGAGGAGGGGAAAATATGAGAAAGCACTGCTCTTACAACAAAGTCTGACGCATCGGTGGTAAGGATAAAAAAGGCGATCAAAATCGGATAGGTAAAGAACCGGTGCACATGTCACCGTCTTCTTGATGGCGCGAAAGGAGTTGTCGTGTAGGGGTGTCCAAACCCATGGCGGGTTCTTCCGTAGGAGGGTGGAGGTAAGGACGTAGGAATACATAGCGTATCCCTGAATGAAATTACCATAGTAGCTAGTGAGGCCTAGGAAGCTGCGAAGCTGCTTAGCGGATGTGGGGAAGGGCCACTCCGCAATAGCAGTGATTTTCGCGTCGTCCATGTGGAAACCCTGGTCCGACACGTAGTATTCTAAGAAATCCACTTTGTTCTTGGCGAAGTGACATTTGCTCACCTTGGCGTAGAAACCACGTCTGCGCAAGCGATCAAGGACGTCGCGGAGGTGTCTGAGATGCTCCTCAAGGGTATAGTTGTAGATCAAGATATCGTCGAGGTAGACGATAACGTACTGCTCCGGGATGTCCCTGAAGATGTTGTTCATCGCCCTCTTGAAGGTAGTGGGTGCGTTGGTGAGGCCGAACGACATCGCCGTAAACTCATAGTAGCTGAAGCACGATCGGAACGCTGTCTTCGGCTGGTCCCCTACAGCGACGCGAACCTGATGATAACGGCTACAAAAATCAATCTTTGTAAAAAAGCGGTTGCCAGCTAGGCGGTCGAACAGCTCGTCAGAGCGAGGCATGGGGTAGCTGTTTTTTACTGTGTAGCGGTTGAGCCCGTGATAATCGATGAAGAGACAGAGAGTTCCATCCGCTTTGCGAGCAAAGAGGACGGGTGCACCCCATAGGGAGTTGCTGGGATTAATGAAACCCTGTCTCAAGAGCTCCTCAAGCTGATGCTTGAGTTCGGTGGCCTCGGGGATCGAGAGTCTGTAGGGTGTCTGGTGGTGAACACGATAGTCAGGCACAAGCTAGATGGAATGCTCTACGTCGCGCATCGGTGGGATGCCTGCTTACGAGAACGATGATGGGAAAATGTCGTCGTACGCTCGAATGAGGTCACAAACTGTGGGCTTTAGGTCGGTCATATAGCGTCCTAGTTCCTCAGCGTCAGCGCGAGATGTTGGGATGGACTCGACGGACGACGGAGGGAGGGAAGTAGACATGGAAGTCATGGAGATAGAAGGAGGATCTGGCTCGAGAGAGATAAGTTCGGTGTCTGGAGAGGGTGGATCATAGAGCAAGAGATTCGTAACGTTCACCGTAAAGAAGGTAACATCGTCCTATCGGATGAAGTGGGCGAACTGCAAAGGCGAGGTGACGATGATCGTAGGAGATGGTGTGGGCACGGAAGGCTCCGAGGGAGGAGGATCGGGGTGTGGTATCGTAGTGGTACCTATAAAAGGTACGCGATACGTCTGTCCACAATTCGTTCTGAGAACGAGAGTGTTGGTCGCCCAATCGGCCTCCGTGCTTCACAACCGACGAGACCACAGAGTACCGAGAATGAAATCGTACCCTATCTCCATCACATCGAAGTGTGCAGAGGAACGGTGGCGAAGAGACGTCGGGGGACGATCAGTCGGTTCGAGATTGAGGAACATAGGGAATTCGGTGACCGTCTGATCGAAGAACCGCTAGGTCTTGTCATCTCCTAGGGTAACGGAGATGTGAGTTGGAGAGTCTGTCGTGGGTAAGCAGGCTTCTTTTACCACATGTGGGTGAATGAAGTCGCGCTGAGAATCGAAATCCCACAGCGCTGAGTACAGCCTCGTGGAGGTCCCCAGTCATACTCGAATGATCGGTAGGTGCGATCAGGGTCAGAGAGGATGGCGAGAAGGGGACGCAGTGCAGCGATATAGAGGGTGAGTCGCTCCTGACGAACCTGAACCATGCTCAAGTCCAGAAAGGAGGACACAACGTCCTCGCAAGTCGCAAGCTACTCGCTGCAACGGGATGAGCGAATGGCTCGACGCGTCGTTGGTCGCGGAGAGGTAGGAGGGGACACAGTGGTCTGCGGAGGCGCAGACAGTACTGCAACAGAGGGCTGAGTACACTCTGTGAGGTCCTACGATACCTCAACGCCAGTAGCTACAGGGGCAAACCGCGACGGAGATGTCGGGAAGCCGACTACTGAGGAGGATGCAGGTGTACACTGCACCGTGGCTAGGAGGCACCGTGGGGATGCGTGGAGCCGGGAGGGGACTAAGCACGACGCTGGCGAGAAAGCTCAGCATAGTGGTGGTCGAGGGCAGCGGTGTAAGGGCTCCACGAGGAGGAATGACCGTCCTGGCAGCAATGCAAATACCCTCGCCGGCTTAAAATGGTCGCACGCTCCTCGGTGGAAAGGACACCATGAGGAGGGACGAAGCCCTGAGGGAGGTCCTGTTGAGGGACCTCAGGGGGTGACGCACCAGCTTGACCAGAGCGGCTGCGTGTCCGAGAGAGGGTGGAAAAGGGAGAGCTGGAGGCGCTCGACTATAAAGAGGGTAGAGTCCTCAAGGTGATAGTCGACAACCTCGCATAGGTCGAGGTTGTCGCTATGGTCACCCTCAGGCGACGGCGGGGCAACACCGTCCTGCTCACTATACTCGAGCATGCTGAAACGACACGAGAAGTGGCAGCCCTGCTATGTGGAAAAGCGGGGGCGACCGTGGGAAGGGAACGTCGCTAAGAAGTTTCGTGAGAAAAGGAGGGAGCGTAACCAGTATGCTGGGGCTGGGAGGAGGAAGCGGGGTGAAGACGGACCCGCATCCGCTCATGAGCCCTGGCGGCCTCGTAGGCCTGCAGGGCCGATGTGAAGTCATACCGCCATAATTCAGAGCGGTACTCAAGGGGAAGGCTGGCCAAGAAGCGATCAGTAAGGGCAACCTCGGGGAGGAACGCCACATCACTAATGAGGCGGGCGTCCTGAAAGACCTGGATGTGGCGGTCCAGGCCGACAGTGCCACCAGAGTCGGACCATCGTGTAGTGACGACACACTCGAAGGCATCAGTAACGTCATGTCGGGCTCCAAAGCGATCCTCGAGGAACGCCTGAAATCCATGAAGGTCAGGGTTTGACCCTCACGAAGGGAGTGAGTGTAAAAATCCTCCCTGGCGTCGAAAGGACCGCCGCGCAAGCGCGTGGAGAGGTGAGGCACCCACGTGTCGGGTGGGACGCCCATGAGCTGGAGCGTGCGGGTGGCAGACTGCAACCACCGAGACACACGTATCCCTGTACCGTCATAGAAGCCAATGTCCGTTAAGCGACAAAGAGATCGAGGAGCAGAGGCCTGTGCTACGGTCGAGTTAGTCAGCGTAGGTCCTGGAGAAGGGGCGCATTTGACTATACACCCGGACCGCATGGTGGACCGGGCGGAGCAACAGCGGCAGGCTGCGAGGGAGCTGCGGTAGAAGGAGGTAGAATGGGGTGGAAGGGGTGCAGGGCAGGGAAAGCGAGCCTGCATGGATAAAAGAGTAGAGGAAGAAGGGGGTGCTCCCGAAGGCGCGACTACCTGTGAGGGTAGGGGTGGCTGAAGGCGTAAGAGCGCGAGGTCGGCCTGGGTCTGGGCAAGCTCCGAGTCGTCCTCGACACGTCGAACGTAGATCGAGCGAGGAGTGACAAGAGGAAGAGCTGACCCGTGGCGAGGAGTGGTAGGGAGAAGCGGGGCACCCGGAAAAGCTGAGACCGCGGCAGAGGGTTGTGGTCTCGTGGCCATAGTGACTGAAGTCTGGCCGAGTGTGCCCATAGAGTGAGGGAAGGCCTGGCCCGTGGCGGCCGTCTCGCTAGGAGCATGAACGATCACCAGGATGGCCGGGTCGGGGGCAACGGAAGAGGAAGCTCGCTCGTGGCCACCATGTTGGAGGACGGGGGACCCGGACTGGGAGTTAGGGGAAGAGAGAGAGTGGGGAAAGGAGGGACGAACAACATCCTGGAGTTGCCGTAGACCAGCGACAAGAGTCGCCACCTTAGCCTGTAAGGGCGCAAGGAGGAATGTGAGGAGGGTGTGCAGATCCCTTTGGGGCTGATGGCCCTGGTCAGCCGCCACGGGTATGGAGCCCGTTGCCGAGGTCGTTGCCCCATTGGCAGCTTGTGACACACTGTTGGCCATGGGAAGGTGGCAGGCCGGATTGGAGGGGGCCAGAGGAGGTCCGTGTGAGCGGAGGGCGTAGGGGGGGATCCGCGATAGAAAGCAACGGGCGGCCCTAGTAAGTCGAGCGTGGGCGCCCTCAAAGGAGGAAGGGTGGCTCGGGTCCACGGTGCCCGAATGGAAAGGGGAAGTAGGGAGTTATGAAAACCCTAAACCCTAGAAAAACTCTAAGACAACTCTAGTCGGAGTTTGAGTGGTTAGGGTAGGGTACTGGTGACCTAATCAAGAAAATCAAATAGCAAGCATGGGAGCGATGCGGAAGGAAAAATAAATAAACAGTAAAATTTTGAGAAAAAAATAAAAATAAATAAATAATAAAAATAATTGAAGGAATAAGGAAACAAAATGTGAAGAGAGAAATAATATTTAATTTTTTGGAATTTTCGGCAACATTTCCTTACCCCCCATGGGGTCAAAAATGTGCCAAGGGAAAGAAGAGACCAAGATAAGCACACTAAGTTTCAAAATACCGCAAATTAAAATTTAAAAAAATAAATAAAGAGATAATAAAAAAATAAAAAAATAAAATAATAAATAAATAAATAAGTAGATGAGGAGGTGAAGAAAAATTATGTGTTGGATTTTTCAAAAATTTCGGGAGCATTTCGTTACCCCATGGGGTCGAAGTGTGCCATCAAGAAGAAAGGCCAAGTAAAAGAAGAAAATTTTGGCAGCACTTCGTTACACCCACGGGGGCAAAATGTGTGCCGAAAGCAAGAATGACTAACTCCTAGTCAGATTTAAGGGTGCCGCAAAAAAAATCAATTTTTTAGGGGAAAAAAAATGAAATAAATCAGAAAATGAGAAAAGGTGGGGAATAAGATAATTTAAAATTTTGGAAAACAGAGGAAATATAAATAGAAAGAAAGATAAAAAGAAGAAAAACAGAAAAATTTCGGAGTTAGAGGGGGAGGGAGATGAAAAACTGAAGGAGAAAAAAAAGAAATAGGTGAGAGAAAAAAAAAAAGTGAAGGGGGAGATGGGGGAAGTGATGGGGTTGTAGTTAGGGGAGAGGAGGGTGAGAGAATGGGAGAGAAAGGGATGGGTGGGGGGAAAAGAAGCGGTTGAGGAGTGAAATAAGAAAGAGAGAAGCAAAGTTGAGAAAGGTGGGGAGAGGGGCATAAGTAGTGAGAGTGCTTAGAAGGAAGTGAGTGAGGTAGAAGAGGAAGAAGTAGAGGGTGTGAGTAAAAGCAGAGAGAAACGGTTTGCCCCCCGCTGCTGTTGCGGAGAGACGGTTAACGGGCCTCCAAATATTCGCTGTAACCAGAACACAAAAACACTGTCCGAGTCAAAATGAAGCATCCAACGAATGCAACAAAATGCCAATTTTTTCATTATTGATCCAAACATGTCAAAATTGCACACATGACGTACCCTAAAGCACATATTGCGCTGACCGG
>BFEA01000285.1:815559-838019 GCA_003427395.1 Chara braunii | reverse complement strand
TTTATTTGTCTCTCTCTCTTTTCATTTGTCGTGTAATGACAATTAGTGAACCGAAACCGAGGATGACCATCTAAAAATTTGTCACTAAGGCAAGGCCTAGACGACCTCCCAATGAACATTTATCTCTTCCTATCTCTCTTGTAAGACTAATTAGCTTCCTTCGCTAGAGCGATACTGTTGCAGCACCTCACAAATAGAAACTCATTGCAACACTTTGCGACGATAATCCTCGAAAGTTCCGAATCGATCTTGTCCTTACCGATTGTAATCGAGATGAATTATAACATTCACACACCTCCAAATGTTCATGCCCGTATCCAATTCCTCTACTGCTTCAATGATATCTTGCATCATGTGAGAACTGTCAAGATATGACAGATGTGCAAGTATCTTTTCGGAACCAATAGATTCGAGAGAGTCATATATAGTAATGTTAAAATTAAAAGAATATGGTTGCCCCAAGGGTCCTCTATGAATATGCAGATGGTCTTTTGATGACGTAAGAGTGGGCACAACACAATCGACGGGAGATCGAGTACCCGTATCGACCGGTGAAGCAGAAACAACAGCATAAGTAGTGAGAATCGACATTGACATATTGGATGGTGGAGCACAATCCGCAAGATGTTGAAAATTTGGAAGTGATGCTGCTTGCATGGGTAATCTACGGACCGGAGCGGAATCAAGAGTGGAACAAGGAACCACGAGAGAAACTATTTTGAGAAGGTTTCGTATTCGTGCATATCTATGAAAAGTCTGGGAATGGTCCCTTCTGTCGGACAATGTGGGAAATCAAATGTCATCCTAAAAAAATTCTTCATTATAAGGCGCTACGAACTCATCGTGCAAAAGCGATTGCAACATGCAAGAAGCCTCCACATCCGAAACATTGAACGAGTCTGAAGGAAGGGAGGATCTTCGTTTCAACGACATATCAGTGAGTTTGTTTCTTTGCCAGTCCTGAAACGATTCTCATATTTGCTCATCTATTATGAGTGGTGCAGTTTTGACAAACATTTCAGAAAGCCCCTTAGTCAAGACCTTTTGCATGCGAACCTTCTTCGCATCGTCGAACCATTCGGCAAGGTAAGCGCGCAGATTCAGAGCGCAGATTGTGGGTGCATCGTTATCAACGGGCACCACAATAACCCCCGAAGGATTTTGTAGTTGCGATGAAGCACAAACATCTCTTTCACGTCCATTGCGTTAAGATTGCGAAAACGAATCACGAACATGTACAAGTCCATCGACCCGTCGACCAAACGGAAGAGATCCAAGTGCATTAGGAGGGAGCACATTAAGTGCTCTCATAATCTGAGTTCCAATTTCATTAGCAATAGATTGTCGTCCCACCCGATTAGCAGCTAAGGTAGGCTCGAGCACTTCGAGGGAACCCAAAAGGTCAACGTCCACACATGCCCACAACTAGATCCAGGTTCTACCTCCGTATGTCCACAAGTCCAACCGCAAGTCCAATCTGAGGTTCTGACCTATGTAAACCTGAAAACAGACACAGACTCAAACCCAACGCAACGGGGGCATACGAGGAGACAAGTGACAGGTCAACCTCTGGAATTGAATACGAATGAGGACTTGGAGAGCATATTTTTTACACCGTCGTCTTTGCCAATTTTTAGTTTTTTTGCTGCTTATCAAAATGCCACAATCATTTGAGGGCATATTCCTTATCAGAATTCACATTAAAAAAAATTCAAAACAAAATAAAAATATTTAAAAAAATTAATGTAGGTTCGCACAGAGGGCTCCGCTCGGACAATTGGCCCGATTGTCCTGACAGACATCCCAGACGCTCGGGAGGGTCTCAGACATTCGATAAGCTAACATAATAATTTTCATTTTGTTTGTTGTTTTTTTTCCAGATGTTCTCAACGCATGAAATAAAACAAACTGCTTCTCAATTTATAACACGTACTATAAAACAAAAAAGATTAAACCCCAATCTAAAGGCTGGGTAATTGTTACATGTCATATCAAATGTGACACACAAAACAAAGGGCCGAAGGCTAGAGCGCATTCCCGCGTATAGTGAAATTTTATTTGAGCCTAGACAACCCAAATCACGTCTTTAAAACTTTGACAAATTTAAAAGGAATCTATCTTAGTCTGATTCAGGTTGGAAGAAAATAAAAGAAAAGAAAGAGTGAGTGTCATACGTATATAAAAAAAGTTGAAAAAAGATACAAATTCCTCACATGATGCACTTTGGTTTTGAATAAAATATAGGCAACAAAAGGTTGTGGTGTTTACGAAATATTGATCAATTACAATACCTACTTTTCAATCCACAATCGGCTCTGCCCGCGGATGGGTTGCCACCCTCCATGGTGGAAAAAAGGATCAACCCTTCTTTCTCTACAAACCCCATCTACAAATCTCATAGCATCCACACCAGGCACTACTTATGAAGCGGTCAACATCCTTGATCGCGCCGAATATCTTCATTTAGCAGGATTGATGAGAGCTATAAGACCGGGGAGAAAAACGATGATCGGGAATGGATATCATTCGATTCCAAGCCAGGGCCACAATTTAGGACGGGAGGGATAAACTTCCTACAGACTCTTAAGAAATTGGACATTTGAGTCCTTGTTCCCGTATGTCATCCCCTCACCATATCCGAAGTTGCGAATAATAAGGTCTCACAACATTGTCATAAGAATTAGAAACGATTTGTCTATCAATGAATTCAATGTTGAAGAAGAAAGAGGAATCAAAGGAAATCCTGGAAAGGTCATCGATTTTCTCTTTTACTTCCACCTCGCCAAAAAAATTGACCGGAGAAATAACCGCTTCTGATATTACGCGAGTAGCCCTGATTTCAGATGCAGAAAATAATCAATTTATCTGTGTCCAACCTATCACGTGGAAGAGTGTTGAATGTGATTGCAAGGTATGGGGTAAGTCGTTCAACGCCTTGATGGAGACCGACTTTTTAGCAATAGCTCTTTCCTTGCATGTTGAACGAAAAATTGGTAAGTTGAACTCGATCCTCCCCCTGTCCAACAAGGACAACCATGTCTTCATGGATGACGAAACCATGAATACAATTGGGATGGTGGAAAACGTGACAATTAAGATAGGCTGAGTGCACACATTAGAAAATGCATTAGTATTTTGCATATGTTCGTACAATATATTATCGGGATTACCTTGGAAAATGGCAATCGGTGCATTCCAACTCTGACCAGTTGATATTTACTAACATCGGGGGCAAGCCATCAACTGTCCCCCTGCATATTTCTATGAGACTTATAGTAGAAAGACAGAGAATAGAGAAAGCTTCACATATCAGAATGATTCGATTAAATCAAAGGACTGATAGGGGGAGGGGAGCAAATGATTCTGATGACCTGTATCATAAGGAGAGTGATAGTGATTACCTTCCTTTCGAGGAAGAATACGATCAATCCGACCAAACTCCATGAATATATGCCCACAGAGGAGGAATGGGATGGTCTCGTGAAGTTGTTTCTTCATGAGGTTAAACAAGAATATTGAATGCTTCCTTGTTCTGCATACTCCTTCTGGCTGCGAGACAAAAGTTTTCGGTCAGACCCGGACCCATAAACACTCCCTTCTTTCCTCACTTTAACAATGATTCGTATCCCACTTGCTTCCTACCTAGGGGTACCTAATATCCCCCAAATTTTCGATATGGTTGATTTTTTGGAACCCCTAAGGGCCCTCGTACCTTGTACAAGGACACACCCTCGCTTAAGGAAAGGTACCCGAAGATGTCTCAGTACATCGACCTCTCCACCCCGATGCCTATACCCTTACTCACATTTACTGCTATGGTGAGGATGATCAAAGTCGAAACTGAAAATCCAATCACGGAAGTGTCTGAGTTGATGACTGGGTTGACTTAGCTAACAAGATTGAAAATTGCCCCAAGTATAATAAATCTGGAGATCGATATTGAAGACAAGGACACTGAGACAGTTAGTCTAACATCATCCTTGATGCTTACCACTATCTTCTTCGTCCATACCAACATTTGGATGTTTTTCAACACCGAGCATGTACATCCGCAAGTGCGGAGTGGGATGGGATCTCACTTACAATCTTTGGCAAAGTTATACATATATTTGTCCTATCTCACGTTCCTAAAAAAATACGAAAACTTCTCTTGGATGTTTTATATGAGTATGCGACTATATTGAGTATGCATAAGCATGACATTGGTCTAACAAATGTGATTGGGCATGCGATCCCGGCGGGATATCATCCGCAAATTAGCCACACTCCTTACCGATACTCCCTACTCAGTGGCTTGCCTCCCTATCCAAAGTCAAGAAATTAAAATTTAAACGATGGATCAAACCCAAGATTGGTCCATGGTCGTTTCAAGTCGTTATTGTGCCTAAGAAGGGTGAAGGAATTCGGATATGCACCAATTTTCCAAATTTGAATGATATTACTATAAAAGATGTGCGTCCCCTTCCCCAGATTGATGAGTTTTTTGATGATATTGCATGTACACAATTGTTCAATAAGTTTGATGTTCATCATGGATTCCAATGCCTACTTGTGCTCGCAGAAGATTGGTCGAAAACTTTCTTCGTTCCGTTTGAAGGGACCTAGCAATTAGAGTTCGCAATTGGTATTTTAAGGAATACTTGTACCTGACCTAACCACACCCTCTTTAAAAGCCAACCACCCATACCCACTGTATACATGGCCTGTCGGACCTTTACCCATCTCCACCTGGTAAAAAAAAAATATGTATATACCCAGACCTAACCTACCTGAGCCTCTTCAACATGTAACTGGTCATACCTACCCATGAACATTTTTTGTAAAAACCAACCATGGCCACCTGAACCCAAACCGTTTGTTCACCGCCCATACCCTACCCTACCGAATTTTTCTTTATTTGTACCCACCCGTACCTACCCATAATTGTATGCACCCACCCGTGACCACCCGTGCTCGTCGCCCACCCTCCCCTAACTGCCCACAACCGCCCCTAACTGCCCCTAACTGTCC
The DNA here is from genome assembly GCA_003427395.1 of Chara braunii. Taxonomy (NCBI): domain Eukaryota; kingdom Viridiplantae; phylum Streptophyta; class Charophyceae; order Charales; family Characeae; genus Chara; species Chara braunii. The sequence continues at coordinate 833,009 of BFEA01000285.1, read as the reverse complement.
CTAAGCACCCCTAATTGCCCCTAACTATCCCTAACCGCCCCTAACTGTCCCTAACTGTCCCTAACCGCCCCTAACTTTTTTTTTTTTTTTAACAGCCCCTAACGGCCTTATTTGTCCTTAACTGCCCCCAATTGTCCCCAACCTCTTGGACGTCACAGGATTGACGTGGGAATTTTTATTATTATTAATAATATTATTTTATTTTATTGTTTTCGAGATGTGGCAGTTGCTGCAGCTACTGCCGCAACAGCAACAGTTGTTACATCTGGTCACTTTGTTCCCGTTATGGACGTATCTGGTGCTATAGCAGCCTATGCAATCTGTATAGCATTTGCAAATGCAACCACCCTCGGTCTGTCGCACACACGTACACTCCCTCTCTCTCTCACACACAGACACACACACAACACACCCGCACAAACACACATAAATATTATATACGCACGGTTACACGCACATGAAAATAGTCTGAATTTTAAAAAAAAAAAAATTAAAAAAATGACGAGATATAAAATTCACCCTAAGGCTCGCGAGAAAAAACGTTTGCTTCACCCTAAGGCTTGCGAGAAATTTGGAATATGAGAAAAGCGTCACGCTTGAGCAAATATACAAACCCATCAAAGCTACAAGACTTACATCGGGTATACCACGGTTATCCGATAGGAGCCTCTACCCGCCCGTACCCACCCTTTTCTTTTTGGGCCACCCGTACCTGCCCATACCCATTTTGGCCACCCATACCCGTTTTTTTCCTTTTACCCCTACCCCTACCTACCCCTACCCACCCATGATCTCCAAAAAGGGCAATTATGCCCGCCCTAACAACCACCACCTTTTGTTTGTGCCTGCCCATACCCAACTCCCCCTTCGAAAGGGGTACCCATACCCACCCGTAACCTGGCGGGTACATTTGGATACGGCCAGGTACAGGCAACGGTTACCCGTTTACACTCTCTGCTAGCAATGGATTTGTTGCGCGATGAGCATATGCAATGCCCCAACTACGTTTCAAAGTGCGATTACATGGATTTCCAAAACTTCGTGCGGAAAACACAACCGGCACAAAGCATAATCAATTACTATTGTGTGATTATATATATGCATGATATCATGGTGTATTCAAGCTCATATGGCTCGATGATATGGGGGACACGTATAACAGATAAAATTGATGATGCATGCGTTGAAAGATGCAGGTGTAAAAGTTGGTTATTGACAAATGTCAGTTCTTTCTGTCAGAAATTTCGTTTTTGGGACACATCGCCACCCACAGGGGTCAAAAACCTGATCCGGGAAAGCTCGTGGTGGTTTGGGATGCATCAGTTCCGACGTCGCTTATGGAAGTCCACACGTTTTCAGGAAAAACTCCATATTACCAAAGGTTTATCGAAGGTTTTGCGGCTATCACATGACCACTTTCAAACCTTCTGAAGAAAGATCAACTGTTCATCTGGATTCCACAATGTAATGACGCGTTTCGAGAACTGAAGGCCGCTCTGATTTAGGCCCCAATTTCAACAAGACTGGACCCAAGAAGGTTGTTCACTCTTATTTGAGACTGACAGTCGGAGACCATATTGCCAATTTTGGCCCAGGTGGGGTGTGGCGGATTGGAGCACGTGGTAGAGTACGCCTCGAAGACAATGCGAGAGTGCAAGCAAAACTAATCGGCTCCTACGGGAAAATGCTTTGCGGCTCTTTGGGGCATCAACCACTTCTCAACTTATTTGTATGGTCGAAAATTCACTCTTATCACGGATCACGAACCTCTTCTATCCCTGAAAAAATCGAAGGACTACTAAGGGATGATGGGACGATGGGCAACTACCGTGTAGAGCATGGACTTTGACATCCGCCATCAAAAGCACAGGAAGCACGAAAACACGGACGGATTGACACGTCTCCAATGGTCAAGTAAGGTACCCCGCCAGTGAAGTGGTGACAATGTGGAATGATCCGGAACCTAAGAACGAGCCTCCATACGGTGAGGTGGACATTTTGCAGAAGGATTGATAGTCCTCGGCATGAGTGATCGTTAACTCTCCTCTTTCACCTTTCCTTGTCCGCACGTCCTATGAATTCTCATACCCTCTGTTTTCGGTAATCTCCCTATTAAATTCTGGTTCTTTTGTACTTGCATCCCACATGTTTATGGCGTGGATTTCTATCCAACAAACAACGGTTTCACTGACTGGGTAGATTACGCCAAGTGTGTCAATTGCGCACATGACCCATGCATTCGTTATCGTTCGAGTGACAGGGCATCCGAATGTCCCTTATGCAGTTTACAGAAGCTTCTTATGGAGGCTCAATTAGAGGATGCCAAATTTGACGACTTGGATGATGACGAGAAGTACTTACGATCGGAAGTAAAGATGGACAAAATTTTATTATCTAGATTAGTTGTCAAATCCTTAGATGATTATGCTAAGGAGGACAGACTCAAACGTCACGTCACTACGAAATCCCAAAATTATCGATGGAAAGATAGTCACTTAAAGAAGCGTAAGACTTACAGATTGAGACTATGGCTGACAATTCTTCACTCGTTTCAGCGATACAATTGAGTAAGATTTGCTCACGAAGAGCAGACCTCTTATTTTGTGGTATGTATTCCCAGAATTAAATAATCATTCTATAGTAAAATTACATTCTAAATTTTATATTTTCATTCCATCTTAAAAAATAACATTCCAATTTTAAAATTTTGCTTCTTACCTTAAAACTTTTCTTTCAAAAATGGGGTATCCCTTCTTATTTGAACTGCATGCTATAGATGGAATGAAAGTCTGGATGAGTTCATTAAATATTTTAATTGAACAGTCATTCTAAGTAAAGATTTTCAGTCATAGATAGGTTAATCGAATCTATTCCATCTTGAAAAAATAGATTTAGTTGAAAGGGAAAACTCATATTTAGACGGGAACTTATCAAATAAAACTGAAAATTTTAGAATTGGTTGAACATTTGAATGATAATTTATAAATATGAAGGATTTTTTATTTATGGAATGTTTTTTCAATTTCCATTTCTCGTGGGAATTTTTCTGTTGAATGGAACAAATGGTTCTGGTAAAAAATCCGGGAAGATATCAAGCATGTGATAAAAAAATGTCTGGTCTGTGCAGCGGATCAGGCGGAGATTCAGACACCCAATACGATCCTGCCAATCGAAGTAGAGCATCCTTTCTAATGTGTCAATATGGACACTACGAGTTTTGACATACCCACCGGCCCCAACCTCTGTGAGTTCTCAGTTTTATTGGTAAAAATTGATCACTTAACAAAATGGATAAAAGTCCATCCCGGTAAGACACGTAAGACCTCTGAGATAACCTCCTATATCAACATGTTTCTCTATACCTACCTAGACACAAAGAAGATTCTAATGGATAACGGATGAGAGTTCAATGGGAAGCGAAACAACTCTTATCACGTAGGGATGTCTCACTCCGTCACATGGCCCCGCACATGTCACAATCTAATGGGTTAGCCAAAAATGCAAATTGCATGATGAAAACAACCCTTCGAAGAAATTTGGCCACCAACGACACTCGCCCGTGGCTTGAGATTGTATACCAAATTGTTAGAATTCATAGGGCCACACCTTACGAATCCACATGTCTGAGATGTCTTGGAAAACGTCGAGCCTAGGGGCAGAGACACATGGTCTTTAACGAAAGCTAAGGCAAATTAGTACCTGGAACCGGTGGAGAAGGCTCTCCTAAAGCTGACCCGAAAGCAACTAAGAATGATGAAACTGACCCACAACAGGAAGGTTTGTGGATGCGTGGCTGGGAATGAAAATGTAGGAGCACAAACACAATATAAATTAGGGGACCTGGTTCAGATACGCAATACTGTGCGCGACCCTAAGCTGGGTCCAAATTATTCCAGTTGTTAACGTAGTCGAACCAGGACCTAACAGTTTCGATACTGTGCGCATCGCCCCCGAAATAGGCGAAAGTCATGCCATATCTTGTATCTATATCCCCTTCCAACTGTCTTCGATGCTAATTCCCCTTCCTCCTCGTCCTCTAAATCCGACATCGAGCGCGATTCTAGCTCTAACTACCTTCTCCCGCTTCAACCATCACTATGAACTTCGCCTCCGAGAAAATACTTCCTCCTCGTTTTCTTCAACCTCAGCCGCACTTCGAGTTTCGCCAAGTCCATCATGGGCGATTAAGTCTTGATTTTTTTTATTTTTTATTTTTTTTTTAAACAAAACCCCCCTGCAGTGTTAGTGTTGCTGGTAAAAACGGGCATCACTAGCACCCAGGGAGAGGCTCCATCTATTGGTGGGGAACATCACCTGCTAAAAAATGGGTCCAACGTCCCTTACACAAAATGAATAAGGAAAATGTCAGGAAATATGACTAAGAAAGTCGCCTGCGAGCATTGATTACTCTGTCCTCTAGAGGATTGATTGTGCAGGTTGTTGAAAAAAGAAAGAAAAAAAAAACTCCTCGCCCTGTTTCAGGTGCCAAATACCTGCTGCTGAGAGACTAGTTCCTCCCTCTCCCAAAAGAAACTTTACCACCCCATCCCCCACTATTAATCCCTCTGTTCCACTTGATGTCCTGGATGATGACAGCTTGTCTCTCAGTGTGGGACACCTTTTCCCTATACCATTCTGGGGCCCTGCTAAAAAGTGCACAAAGGGGGATTAGTAGGTGGCAGTTGGAATGATGAGGATGAGCCTCCTTCTTCCAGGGGGCGACGGGATGAAGGGGCGCCATCCGCCATTCCAACTAGCCAGCTAACGACCTCCTCTCCTGTGACAGTCCGGGTTAAACGGGCCAGCTGGAATGATTAGGGAGGGGAAAAGGGTCTAGAAAGTCTGTATTGGGGGGGGTGGGGGATATCATAAGGGATCGTGGTCCAATTATTGAAACAGAGACGATAGTTCTTCTCTTGGACTTCCGGCCGATGATCGGCGTCCCCCACTGTACTCTTGTTATCCTCCCCCCATGTTCCCCTCCCAGCCCGTCCATGCAAAATTCATTTAGGTAGCGAGTAATATCAGTCTTTTTGGAGAGGGGCTTTGTCGACTGTACTAGTTGTGTCCATCGTGCCCTGATTGAAGTCTCAATTGTGTCCTTGATCATCTCAATCATCTCACCCCTCCCCATATGAGCGCCCTCAATAGTCAATATGCAACGACGTCTCCAGATGGCTCACCGTACAGCTTTCCTACCTATCGAGAACAGGTTGGAGGTGAGACCTGAACCTTGGGCCGTCCAATGTCCGCAGTGCAGGGCTCTCTACTCCCAAGACCAGTTAATGTCTGTTTCAACGGCTGCCCAAATTTTTCCCACCATCGCCAAACTAGCGTTGAGGATTGGCATTGTAAGAAAAAATGTTCAATAGTCTCATTTACCTTGTCGGATGGGAAGCCCTCCAGGCAAGTTGCACACCACGGGAGGGTTGTGCCTTTCTGTTCCAGGCTAGAGTGGTCAATAAGCCATGCGTTTGTGGGAAGGCAACGGTGGACAATTTGCCATTGCGGCGAGAACAATGGATTCATGAAAACCTGAGAAACAAACCAAAACCAAAGAAATCCTATAGACATGAAAACATAAACGAAATAGAACGTATTTCAAAAAATAATGGTCGATTTTGTGCCGTTTCGTGTTCAAATGTCATTAAAAAAAACCCTCAAAACCAGTATATATTTGAGGTCGACAACGCAGTTGAAAAAACGACTCCATTTTCGAAGAGGACAGACAACCCCTGATCATGGCTGGCGAAAAGGTCTCCAATATATGAAGATTTGGGTGAATGTCGAAATGGTCAGTCAGCAGTGTACAGTGAATGCAGTTTTTTTTTGCAAACAGGAGAGTTTTTCCCGAAACAAAATCTAAGGACTAAAAAACTAAGCAAAAACTTAGTAAGCCGAACAGATGGGTCGGTAGTCCTCGTTTTTTTGCACTTAAATAGAAGCATGAAAACGAAGGTAGTAAATTCAAGGGATCCAGAGCAAAGCAAAAACATACGACGAGAACTGATTTCAAATCTCCAAAAGTCGAGTGTAAACGATTGAGCAAATTCGACCGACACGAAATTTCAAAGAAATCCAAACATGACCTTATAGGCCTATAACGTGAATTTTTGAATTTTAACAAAAACATCGAATTTCACCAGAATTTGAATTGACCCTTGGAATTCTCTTGAAATTCAAAAGCAATACTTTTTGAATTATAGGCCTATAACGAGTGCCGAAAAATGAGCGACTGATATCTGAATTTGAGTCAGTAATATGTCAAGTGTTTATAGCCCTATAAACGCATGATACAATATTTAAAAATCGGAAATCGAAAACTGAGCAACTTATAGCCCTATAAGTTAAAAACTAGAAGTTGGTTCAAAAACGTAAAACAATTGCTTTGTCAATCGACAGTTGAGCTTAGGGCACAAAAAACGTTCCAAAAATGATCACTGTTTTCGCCTAAACGCAAGAAACCCAAAGTGTAGAAAATTTTGGTAGGTAATCTGTCAAGCGTTTGAAGCCCTGAAAACGCATACGACATCGTTGAAAATCTGTTACCAAAGCTCAATGAACTTAAAGTTCTAAAACTTTAATCGAGTAGTTGAAACTCGAACTGCAAATCTTTAGTAAATTTTCAAATTCTTAAAATTGAAAACTAAAAGTACGTGAAATGCAATGAAAAATATCGTAAAAACAAGAAAGGTTGGCCACACATGCCTGGCTAAACGGGTCATTCGAACTACGACCTGCTGATGTACAAAACTTTACACGGGTTTAATAACCACTAACAACTGAACTCAGACAATTTGGCGAACAACGACAAAATGAAACCTGCTCTGATGCGGAACCAGAAGTGACCTTAATCGCGATGACTCTCTGACAACCTCCTGAACAAATGGTTCCTAGAAGGTTTTCCTAGTCAACATCCTCCGTTGCCATTGAATTCAACATCTCGGATATCTTTTGTCGGGTCTACGAAAACAAGGTCTTGTCCGTCTTCAGTTGGAAGTTGTAACAAAGAACGTCGCAGCTCCAGTCGTAAACGTCCTCGGAAGGCTCTCTCGTAGTTTTTCCTTGAGGATTTGTCTTGAATTGAGGATAGTAACCCTCTCCTTCTCACGTTGTGCAAACCAAGCGACTTTGAAGCGTTTATTTGCTAGCAGCTCGACAACCTTGCCAATGTGGTAAGGTTTGCCTCTCTCTTCCTGCCCTACAAGCTCGTAATGAGATGAAAGTGTTGACCTCGAGATCGTCGTACTTTCCGTCTTTGTCCTCTCGGAACTGTCTGCTCTTGCGAGCACCGATGTAGACGGGTCTCTCCGGAGGGAAAAAATCATCCCAGCGTTGATCGAAGCCAGCAGTGGTTGAAAAAACTTCTTCACCTGGTTTGTTGGCATCAACTTCGATAGAGGGTCACGCGAAAGGCTCTTTGAGACTTTTGTCCTCAAGGTCGAGTGTTTCCTGCGTTGCTATGAACTTATTCCACCATTCAATATTGTGGGGTTAAGCATAATTCGACAAACCTTGAACGTTGGCTTTCAAGGCTGCAATGGAAAGTACATCATCGTCAACCTTGAATTTCGAAGACCCTCCCATTTTTCGATTACGAACATGACCTTCGCTGCTGCCGACCTTATCACTCCTCTCGTCCTCACCCCGACAAGTAAGCCGAAATCTGGCTTCCAAAGATCGGATTGCATGCTTTGGTGAAGCTTGAACTTGTTCTGTTGGCTCTGACTTGAAGATGTCCAGACCTTCTCTGTCGTTCGGCTGCCACTGCGAATTGTGATATTGCTTGCTCCAAATGCGCACCTCTCCGTCGCCGTTGCGCTTGATTCGGAAATGTTGATTGAAACTAATATCATTGACATTTTGTAGATGATCCTGAATGTACAACTTCCAATCCATTGTTTCCGTCGTTTCCTCAACGTAAACGCCATGATCTTGTTCTACCTTGTATGACTCCGTAATGATGTGTTGCAACTCAGGAAGATCGAACGCATCATGTACAGTCAGCTTTCTCGAGAAACAACTGAACATCTCATCAATGTCCTCGTGTGTGTGACCCACAAGAAGGAAGTTTAACTTAAGTTTACTAAACACTCTCATCTGTACTAAGAAAAAAAAATACGCTAACACAAATTTGTTCTTGTTCTCTTTCGCAGTGTTATCAAGTGTGAGATACAAGACTTTTGAAAATGATATAGGAAGTTGAGAAAATTCGGCGATGAAGAATAGTTAGCATGCAATTAGAATCGGATTTGAAGTTGTCAAAGAATACAGTTGCAAAGGCGGACGATGAAAATCCTAACACCTTGGCACCGACCACGTGAACTTTCACAAAGTTCCCTTCTTTCAGTTCCGAATCCTTTGGAATCCTTGTGAAGTGTGGCAGTATGGTCTTGCTCTAATCCATACCATCGATGATCATTGTGACGTACTCTGTCGGTCGGCTGAAAGCCTTGTGGCGATGCTTACTGTGTTTTTGTCTCTCTTCTCCTTACATTAACCAGTGTTTCTCTAGTGCCTTGCCAAACATTTCTGCGCAAAAAATAAAACAAGCGAATACTCTGTCAAGACTCGTTCACAAAGAGAGACCAAACCCGAATAAGCACCTGAAAATCCACGCCAATTACCACACAACGTGTTATAGGGCTATAACTCAGTATAAAATCCAAACCGATTACCACACAACGTATTATAGGGCTATAACTCAGAATAAAAACCATGCCGATTACCACACAATGTGTTAAATGGCTTTAACTCAGAAAAGTCAGTAGATAAGTGTCGTGCATTAATAAATAATTTCTTCCACAAAACGTTTGTTTTAATTAACTCAAAGAGTACGGGCAGGACAACGAAGATGTCACTAATAAAGTTGTAGTCTTTTAGAGATAGTCGGTTGCAAGGACGTAACCAAGAACAGTCAATCGCCTCAAAACGAAAAATTACAGAATTTATTCCTTAAAAAACTTTCTAGTGTCATGAGAATTCTTTCTCGAATGCGCTAATTGCAACATCTACTTTTGTACAAATAGACAACTTACAGGGTTGTAAGTCATAACAACCAGTCGCGTTGTGCCAAACGTTGAAGAATGAACACTGAGGTGCTTTAATGAGAAACGTCATTAACCATATCTTCTGCAACTAACTGTTTACGACGGAACACAAATTCTTAGTAAATAAACACAAATGTTAAGAAGGTTGTAATGAGAGAGAGAGAGCGAGAGAGAGAGAGAGAAAATAATAAGAAGAAGATAAAGACTTAGGGAGAGAAGAAGAAGAGTTTCATGAGAATCCTTTCCTGAATGCGCGAATCCCAGTTTCTACTTTACTGTAAATAACAACTTATAGGGCTATAAGTCGGAACAGTCAGTCGAGCTATGTCACAAATTGAAAAATGAGTCAGAACAGCCGTTCGCATTGTGCCGAACTTTAAAAAATGAACCCTATCGTGCTTTAATGAGATACATCGTTTACCAGATTGTCTTTAACTTATTATTTGAGGCGAAACATAAATAATTCTTTTGTAAATACAAATGGTAAAAAGTAAAGTAAAGAGAGACAGATCGACTCTAAGAGAGAGAGAGAGAGAGAGAGAGAGAGAGAGAGCAGTAGAATGCTTAGAGAAAGAAGAAGAAGAGATAGGAAAACAAAGAGAGAGAAAATAAGCACTGAGGTTCTGTCATCACCTCGTTCGAACACACTGGTTGCCTGTGAACGACCTGTCTTGAATTTCAGACATGTGGAACAACCCTCCTTGAAGAAATCTAGAACGGGAAGGAAGAGTCTTCTTCGTGTAAAGCGCTTTGCAGTCTCGCTTGAAGAAATCATACACGTCTCTGCGTCGGAGAGTACCTGAAAGATGAAACTTGTCGCTATTCGACATACTGTAAGTGTTAAATCGAAAATATTCATGCAACCAGGTCAGAATTTGTTGTGATGAAGCAGATAATCCGACTGAGCCTTTGTTTGCGTGCTCGTACAACACTAGTCCGTCTCTGAAGTCTTTGCGTAGCCTTGCAACACGTGTAGTCGAGCATCCGTACAACCTTCCCCATGCTTTTGTGCAAACCTTTATGCCGTTGAATGTCACTCTTAACACCTGTAAATCTCCATCATCCGAGAAATACGACGCAGCCCTCATCTCTGCGAGAAGGAAGTTGACTTGCTCAGGTTGGTTCATCGCCTAAAATTCTTCTCGCTAGTAGAAAACATCTTCTACTGTGAACTTCGTGTAACATTTGACCTTGCAGCAATCTTCCTTGAGAATTACTTCGACATTCTTCATGTTCACGTGGTAGTTAGATTTTTTGTTGTACACACGTACATTTCTGCCGCGCTTTCCCAAGTTGTAAGGAGGTTTCTCGCTCTTGCTTGATTTGTTGTACAATCCTCTTCTCACCTTCTGTGCCACTATCTGGTTCGCTTCTCCTAAAAATTTTCCGAATAGACTTTTCTTGAGCATGTCGACATCAACTTCTGATGCATCCTTTACTTCATTATCCTCAGAGTCTGTGTCTTCTGATTCCTCATCCTCGCTCAATTCCTCCTCCTCGTCATCGTTGTTTGATTCCTCCTCCTCGTCATCGTCGTCGTTTGATTCCTCCCCGTCATCGCCGTCACTCGATTCCTCCTCCTCATTGTCGTCGTCACGCAATTCTTGCGCAATACTGTTGCCGTGCATTTCTTTTACAGCAAAGTTCTCGCTCAAGTTCTGTACATTGTCGATCTCTCTAGATTGTTCCCCTTCAGCGCTTGGGCACTGATGCTTCCTCGGGCGCTATATCTGGATTGTACTCCCAGTTTTGCCAGTTGTGCAGACACCTTTCACCATGTTTGTCCCTCACTCAGGCGCAATAACCGTTCTTGTTGTTGTCTTCGATCGAGGGCGCTTCGGAAACAAACAGACATTGGTGGTCTTCTCACCAATTGCACTGAGCTTCGGTGGTAGAGGGTTCCGGTTGTCGTCTCCGCTTGTAGAACATTAACGCATGTCTGGAAACCACCTGATAATCTTCGTCTTGACACTCTTGGCATCAACACTGTTCTTACATTGAGAAAGGTTTGGAAACCACCTCACGGGTTTAATCTTGCGACTACTCTGACCTTGGGTTGTGGTCATATTAACGACAAGACGAGTATGTATTTCGGTGAAAGAATCCATGGCAGAAAGATATGACACAACAACCTATCCTGCGTCTAGAAGTGGCGATGGAGTCGCCTACAAAAGAGAAGACTCGGTGTTGGGGCGAGAAAGTAGATAACAAATCTGAAAGACTCTAAACAACGACACGACTGTCAACAATGATACGACTGTCAATCACAGGATCACTTGAAAGCTTCCAATCTCAGAGGACGACCACAAGAGAGTCGCTAAAGGGCGTGAACTTCTTGGACACGAAATTGAAATAAAATGAAAACACCCCCTAGTGGAACCCGCGTCAAGAAAATTGTCGCAATTTGAAGTTTCCCGCCTACGGATTTTAGAGAAGTAGAATTCTTAAGCCGTTCGCGACGAAAAATTTGGAGAGCCCAGCTACTTGGATCCCCTTCAAAAGCATTGTTAAAAATTTGGAATATCCCGCCACAAGTTTTCGCAAAAGTTGAAATTTTGGACCGTTAGTGGCGAAAATTTAGGAGATCCAGGACTCCCGGTGAAACAAATAATTTCGAACGCCCGGCCACTAAAATTTCCGTCAACAACATCGTTAAAAATTTTGATTTTCCCGCCAACAGTGCTCTCCAAAATTTTGGGAAGCCACGACCTGGTAAAACAAAACATTTTGCACGACAAGCGCCCGCTTGCGCTTTAACTGGTTTCCGCCTAGATTGAATGCGCAACATTTAACTTCTTGGAGACCAAACCACGAAAATTTGAAAAACTCCGCCACAAGATTCTCGAATTGTGAGAAAGACTTCACAAGGTCGGGAGGGACAAAGAGAATTTCAAAGAGGACCACCATCGAGTGTCGTCGTTGAGCGTCGTCGTAGCTTAGAGGGGAAATATGCATGTACAAACAGAGAGAGAGAGAAAGCAGCGTCGAGGGTCGTCGTAGAGGCTTCAAGAACGTCGTTGTAGTGTAGATCGTCGCTGCTAACCTTACTTAATAAAGTGTTGTACTTTTAAAGTCGACATTTGTGTAATGAAATCTTAAGATTTCGATTTAATGTGTTATAATGTGGATATTCTTTTATCTAAAAAAGACATTCTACGTACAAAGGACTCTTTTGGAATTTTTCCTTTAGTGTTTAACAACGTTGTGCCTATTAAGGATAAATAATAGATTGTACTTTTCAAAATAGAGGAAACGAAATCACACTAAGAAGAGTTCGGATGTTGTTCAATGATTAATGTGAGTTTAGATCCTTGTAGTCTCGGTAAAGAACATTTCTTGAACGAGACTGAATTGTTGGCTAATGGAAAACACACACCATTGAAGGACTGTCTTTCTTATTTCGTCGTCTTTCTTGCCTGGAGCTAGGGATACCGGACGATATCTGTAAACCTGCATCAATTGGGTTATTTATATCATTTGCGTACATTGATGTAGGCCTGTATCCTTTGTCTTTTTTCCACCGTCTTACTCTTCAGCCCAAGTTACAGATATAGCCCTATAACCTTAGATTCAGGCAAGGACGACAACGAAATGAGAAATACAGTGCTTCGAGGGCCGGATTTTAATTTAGTTTCTAAGGACAAAAACGCCTGACGGACTGTCTTTTTCATTTTCTCCTCTGCCTTGCGTGGATGTTTGGATATAAGATTCTATTAATAAGTTGTCTGGTTTATTTTAATTATATTATTTTCGTAGATTGATAAAGACTTGTATCCTCCATCTTCGTTCCATGTTCTTTCCCCTCAGCCAAAATTGGAGATATAGCCCTATAAATTGGATTCAGACAAGAATGGCAGCGAAATGGAAAAAACAGTCCTTTGAAGGTCAAACAAGAACACGTATTGTTCGAGGTGGAATTTTTGTCTAAGGACAAACGCACTTGAAGGACTTGTCTTTCTCATTTCGTCCTGTTCCTTAAAGGGATCCTGCGTCTTCTTTGCATCGTTTTCCTCCTTAGCCAAGGTTACAGACATAGCCCTATAATCGTGGCTTCAGGCAAGAACGAAAACAAAATTGGAGAAACAGTCCTTTAAGGGTTGGAAAAGAACATATCTTGTTCGAGATTGAATTTTTCTCTAAGGACAAAACCGCTTGAAGGACTGTCTTACTCATTTCGTCTGCTTTCTTGCCTGGATGAAGGAATGTGTTTGTAACTTGCCTGAATCAGATATCTTTTATTTAATTCGTTTTCGTAGAGGGATGTTTTGGTTGTCTGCTCGGTGTCCTTGCCATCTTCTTCCTCCTCATGGGAAGGTTACAGAATTAGCCCTGTAACCTTGGATTGAGCCAAGGACGACAACGAAGTGGAAAATGCAGTCCTTAAAGTGTCGGAGAAGTACACTTTTTGAACGGGACTGATATGTTGTATCGTCGTTTTCCTCGCATGCATGTGAGGATACATGACTAAATTTTTAACCCTGCCTGATTTGCTTTCTTTATTTCATTTGCGTGAAGGGATGTAGACCTATATCCTTGGGGTCCTGCTATCTTCTTCCTCCTCCTCACACATACACGCACAACCTTGTCGTCTTCCTCTGGCTCCTCCATGCCTCCTCTTACTCCTTGCCATGTTCTTCCTTCCTCCTTCTCATAAATTTGCACACAACCTTGTCATGTCATCTTCTTCCTCCTCCTCTTCCCCTCTCCTTCCCCTACTACTCCAGCTCCTTACCATTTTGAAGTTCCTCTTCCTGCCATCTTCTCCTTCTCCTGCTACTTGCCTTCTTGTTCTTCCTACCATCGTCTCCTCCTTCCCTGATTCCCCACGCCTTCTCCCTCATTTCCGTCCCGTGTCTCATCCCATTTTCGACCCCGCCTTCTTCCCCTTGAGGTTCTTTTTCCCCGAATCCCCCGTCCCTCGCCTTCCCCTGTTCCTTCCCCTGTTCCTTCCCCCGTTCCTTTCCCCCCACGTTCCCCCCGCGTTCCTCCGGTTCCTCCATGCCTCCTCTTGCTCCTTGCCATGTTCTTCCTTCCTCCTCCTCACACACTTACACACAACCTTGCCATGTCATCTTCTTCTTCCTCCTCTTCCCCTCTCCTTCCCCTACTACTCCAGCTCCTTACGATCTTGAAGTTCCTCCTCCTGCCATCTTCTCCTCCTCCTCCTACTTGCCATCTTGTTCTTCCTGCCATTTTCTCCTCCTTCCCACATTCCCCGCGCCTTCTCCCTCCCTTCCGTCCCGCGTTTCATCCCATCTTCGTCCCAGGTTTCTTCCCCCTGGGGCTCTTCTTTCCTGAATCCCCCGCCCCTCGTCTTCCCCTCTTCCTTCCCCTCTTCCTTCCCCCCTTCCTTTCCCCCCACGCTCCCCCCGCGTTCCCCCAAGTTTCACCCTGCTTTTTTTTTTTTTTTTTTTTAATATCAATCCACAATTCATTAACAATACGAAACAGAGGCCGGGGACCTCACACTTCAACCCGGGGGTATCTGATAGCATCAGCCAGCTTAGCTTATAGGTAGGAGACCTGCGGATACTCTTGCAAATGCAGAGTATAACAAATGAACTAACTATGCCTTTCAAAGCGACCAACCCAGTAACTGAGTCTGAGCTTGAACTTCAAGGAACTTGATAACTGTTACTATTGCAACGCATGCCCCACGACCTCATACTACAATACTACAGTGAGACTTCTCATATCCAATGGTAGAATAACTCAGTGAGAGACCTTCTCAGAACTAATCTGGGACTAACTCGGCCCAGAGGATGAACGTCCCGGTCCTACTTACACTCTCCTAATGGCCCACAACGGCCCTAGCAGGGGCCGAGGATCCTGTTCCCACTAAGTCCCTACCAACTGACACACTCCTACCGGCCCACAGCGGCCCTATCAGGGACTGAATGTCCTGGTCCCATGAAACCGAGTGATCTGGTTCCTAGGCTGTTACTACCTACAGTTCGTACATTAGACAACCACTTCTCCTTCTGCTCTCAGAAGGGGGGCCCGACCGACCGAGTGATCTGGTTTCACCCTGCTCTTAGCGCCCAGGCAGGGCGGACGGAGTGGTGAGGCCCGCCCGCCCACCCGACGAGTGGACCCAATGACTGGTGAGGCCCGAAGGACCGACCGACGGGTGGACCCAACGGGCGGACGGACCGACCAATGGATGGGCCGACTAAGTGGACCGACCGACCGAGAGACCCTACGGCCTCGAGGCCGAGCGAGTGGGGAAAAGAGCCGAAGTGTTTTTTTTCGTAAGCGATTCAACGGCCAGCCGAGCAAGCGAGCAAGGAGCAAGGAGCGAGCGAGCGATCGAGGAGCGAGAGCAAGCGAGCAAGGAGCGAGCCGAAAGAGAGCAAGCGAGCAAGGAGCGAGCGAGCCGAAAGAGAGCAAGCGAGCAAGGAGCGAGCGAGCCGAAAGAGAGCAAGCGAGCAAAGAGCGAGTGAGCGACGAAGCGAGCGATCGAGAGCGAGAGTAAGCGCGCGAGTAAGAGCAAGCGGGAAAGACAGCGAGCGAGCAAGGAGCGAGCGAGCGAGGAAGCGAGCGATCGAGAGCGAGAGTAAGCGTGCGAGTGAGAGAGAGAGAGCGGTAAGCGCGCAAGTGAGAGCGAGCGAGGGAGAGCGAGAGTAAGCGCGCGAGTGACAGCGAGCGGGAAAGAGAGCAAGCGAGCAAGGAGCGAGCGACAAGGGAGCGAGTAAGACCATAGCGTGCGAGTGAGAGCGAGGAAGCGAGCGACGAGGGAGCGAGCGAGCTAGGAGGAAGCGAGCGAGGAGCGAGCAAACGAGCAAGGAGAGAGCGAGCGAGGAGGAAGCGAGCGAGCATGAGGAGGGAGCGAGCGAGGAAACGAGCGAGGAAGGAGAGAGCGAGCTGGCGAGCGAGGAGGGAGAGCAAGCTAGCTGTCTCGAGCGAGGAGGGAGCGAGGAGGGAGCGAGGAGGGAGAGTAAGCGAGCGAGCGAGCGAGCGAGAAGGAGAGAGAGTGACCGAGGGAGAAAGTATGAGAGAGGGCGAGCGAGATAGAGCGAGCAAGCGAGGAGGGAGCCATCAAGCGAGCGAGGAGCGAGCCAACGAGGGATCGAGGGAGATAGGTGTGTAGCCTTTCCCTGACCTTCCTACCACCTTCCGTACCACGTCACACCTTTTTCTTTGTCGTCTTTCCTTCGTGTCTCCTCTATTTTTCCTCTCATCTCCCTTTCTTCCCGTTTGACTTATTGTTTTTCAACGTTATGGTCTTCCTCCTTCTTCTGCTCCCCAGTGTGGTCGTCCTTCCCGCCTTCTCCCCGCCTTCCCTTTCGCCTTTTCCCCGCCTTCCGTTTCGCCTTCTCCCCGCCTTCTCTTCGACCTTCTCCCCGCCTTCTCCCCGCCTTCCCTTCGGTCTTCTCCCCGCCTTCTCCCCTCCTTCCCTTCTTGTTCCCCCGCCTTTTCCCCACGCTCCCTTCCTTTGTCGCCTCCTGCCCCGCCTTTTCCCCGCGTTCTCATCTTCTGCCCCTCCTCCCCGCCTTCCCTTTCTTGTTCCCCAGCCTTTTCCCCACGTTCTCATCTTCTGCCTCTCCTCCCCGCTATCCCTTTCTTGTTCCCTCGCCTTCCCTTCTCGTTCCCCCGCCTTCTCCCCGCCTTCCCTTCCGCCTTCCCCATCACCTTGTCCCCCGCCTTCTCCCCGCCTTCCCTTCCGCCTTCCCCATCACCTTCTTCCTTCGCTGGCTTCGGCGCCTTCCCCCTCACCTTCTTGACTGCCTTCGGCGCCTAAAGCTTGGCGCGCAGCCCAGAACATTAATCTAAAAACTCTAATCTTAAAACGGTAATCTAAAAACGGAGCGAAGGTTCCGATAAGATCTCTTCTTCGAGGTAGATTAAGATTTATTTAGGCCTACAAAAGTTCTTTTATTTTTTCTATTTAATTCTGTTTTTTTTTGTTTCTTTCTCCTTGAAGACTTGTTTTTTTTGTCTTCTCTCTTCGTTTTCTTTCTTTCCGTTTTTTTTTTTTTTTTTTTTTTTTTTTTTTTTTTTGGGAAAGCATATACATTTTTTTGCAATAAACATAGGAACGAGGCCGGGGACCTCAACAATTCAACCCGGAGTTATCCTGGCAGCCTTAGCCAGATTCGCTTACGAGCCAAGCTCGACCACTAAGAAATAAACTGCACATAATATCTCCCTCTACCTGCTGGAAACCGGGTCCAACGTCCCAATCATTCAGCACTTTCCAAAAAGTAAATCCTTTTTAGCGCGGGGTAGAAAAGAAAAAAGAGCAATCTAAACCTAGCTCATAGTAACTGCAGATCCTGCAGTACCCTGTGGCCTATGTTCCCCCCAGGCCGCGGCCGGGCTCCCCCCGGCCGTGAATTTTCGGCCGAGACCGTGACCAATCGGGGAGGCGGTTTTGGGAGCGGGGAGCGGGTTTACGGT
>BFEA01000285.1:789966-814108 GCA_003427395.1 Chara braunii | reverse complement strand
AAGGTGGGGGCAATGTGGGCGGGGGGGCGGGGGGAAGGCGGCGTGGGGAAGGCGGGGGAAATGTCGGGGGAAGTTCGGAGAAGGCGAATGCGGCGGGGGGAAGGCGGCGGGAAGGCAGGAGGAAGGTGGAGAAGGGCGGGGTTCTAGTGAATTTCAAGTGTCGGACGACGCAGAGTGTAGGGGCAATCAGTCAAATCAATCAATCAGTCAATCAATCAATCAATCAAAGAATCAACGAATCAATCAATCAATCAATCAACAAAGAAGAAAAGGAATTCCTTAGCGGATGTCGGGCACCTTGCCGTTGTAGGGCCGAACCCCAGTAGACTTTCGAGCCTTAGTCGACCCCACTGAGGGTCTTAGTTGGCTCGGCCCGCCCACACTCATGCTCAGGGCGTAGGCCATTTGTCCCAGGGTCACCCCCACCTAGTGCTTTGAGATGAATGGGGGTGGGCCATCTCGCGAGAGAGCTTTGACATTGGGGATGTAGCTCAGCCCTCACGCCGGGTGGTAGTCTCGCTCATCATTCAATACCGGTGATTTTTTTTCTTGATTCTTTGTTGTGTTACCAAGCAATTGCTCTTTACAATACGCAGGCAGTCTAGGGGTTCTTTGAGAGTCTTTCTTCCTGTGTGCGCAGGCTAAGCATCATCCTTAGGCCGCGCACCATTCCCCTAAACCTTGTGTACCTACGGCGTCATCGGGGTGCGGCGAAGCCGTCTTACCCCTCGCCTCTATGCCCCTGTTGGGCCTCACGCAACTTAATCAACTTCATTGTCGCATGCCCCTTAGTCTTTTCGGGGCCCTTATATGCATGCACACACAACATCACATTTCCCTTAGCAAGATTGTACTTCATTCACATTCCCGATTTCAAACACAAAGGTCATTTCCATGACTGGCTTTATGCTAAGGGTCCCATAGCCCCTTTGTCCCTCTTCCCTTTCCCTCTTGGTGCCCGGTTCCTCCCGGCCCTATTCCGCTCAAGGCACCCTTTGCAATCACTCACCTGCACAGTCCCACACAAGGCAAAGATCCATGCAATCCCCCGTTGGAGGTCAACACATAGCCCTTCCCTCATGCCTATCTTTTCAAGTTTCTTGGCTGCTCTTCGTTCCCTTCCGTTGCTCAATCAGCCCATTCTCTTCTCATAGCCATGCAGTCGGGGAAATGGTTGAGTCAAACTGACCTTGCTTACTATTTCACTTTCTCCGGATCTCGTCCTTTCTCACTCTCCCAACGTCCTTTTCATTTGCCTCCTTGGTGGCACAAGGGACCGACTACCCTCCCCTTGCCCTCTTTCTCCACCAATTGAGGTCTGATCTCTTCTTACCGTTCGCACCCTGGCAATGTACCAAGTGAGGGGAGAAGGGTTAGTCATATGGCAAGTGAGGGGAAGAGAGAGAAGGAAGCAAAGTGAACGAGGAGAGAAGGAGTGGTGGAGGGGAAGGAGAAAGAGAGAGAGAGTGAGAAAGAGAGAGAGAAAGAGAGAGAGAGAGAGAGATAGCGAGGGAATGATGGAGAGAGAAGGAGAGAGAGAAGAGATTTCTAATCCTAATCAAGTCATCCCCCGTGGTAGCAGCCAAATGTCGGTCACCCATCCTATAGTAAAAGATCAACTAAGTATGAACCGGATACTATAACACACATGAATTTGTCAATTGAGAAACTAAAACCAGCAGAAAACACATGCACATAGAGAAGACATCAACTGAGTAAGATTCGCAACATCATAACATACATGGACATGACAATGAGATGCTAGACTAGTGGAAAGCACATGCACATAGGAAAGAGATCATATAAGTAAGAGTCGATACATCATAACACGCATGAACATAACAATGATAAGCTAGAACAAATGGAAAGCCCATGCACATAGAGAAGAGATCAATGAAGTAAGATCCAGAACATCACAACACACATGGACATGACAACGAGAAGCTAGACTAATGGAAAGTACATGCACATAGAGAAGAGATCAACTAAGTAATGTCCGAAAAATCACAACACACATAGACATGACAATGAGAGGCTAGAACTAAAGGAAAGCACATGCACATAGAGGAAAGCTCATCTAAGCGAGATCCGGAACACTACATCAAGCATGAACATGACCATGAGAAACTAGAACTAATGGAAAACACATGTACATAGAGAAGATATCAACTAAGTACGATCCGGAATATCACAACACACATGGACATGACAATGAGAGGCTAGAACTAAAGGAAAGCATATGCACATAGAGAAGAGATAAACTAAGTAAGATCCGGAATATTACCTACTATCAAGAGTCTAAGTAGGCAGGATCATCAAGTTTGAACCAGAATCCATCCATGAAAGAAGCGGTGCACTCCCTACTAGTGTGTGAGTGAAAGGCATGAACTTGAGAATGCTAGATTACCAAGATTGCATCAAAGATTATTCATGGAAGAAGCGGTGCAATACCTAACAGTGTGTGAGTGAAACGCATGAACTTAGATCACAAAGATTGCGGCAAAGATCATCCATGGAAGTTGCGGTGCACTACCTACTAGTCTGTCAATGCAAAGCATGAACTTGAGTAGGCTAGATCACCAAGATTGCAGCAAAAGTCATCCATTAAAGTTGCGGTGCACTACCTACTAGTGTGCGAGTGAAAAGCATGAACTTGAGTAGGCTAGATCACCAAGATTGCAGCAAAGGTCATCCATGAAAGTTGCGGTGCACTACCTACTAGTGTATGAGTGAACAACATGACTGTGAGTAGTCAAAATCACCAAGAATGCATCAAAGGTCATCCATGAAAGTTGCGCTGCACTATCTATTGCCGTATGAGTAAACAACATAATGTGAGTAACTCAAATCACCAATAATGCAGCAAAGATCATCCATGGAAGTTGCGCTGCACTACCTACTAGTATTTGAGTGAACAACATGCGTGTGAGTAACTCAAATCACCAAGAATGCGGCAAAGATTATCCATGGAAGTTGCGGTGCACTACCTACTAGTGTATAAGTGAACAGCATGAGTGTGAGTAGCTCCAATCACCAAGAATGCAGCAAAGATCATCCATGAAAGTAGCGGTGCACGACCTACTAGTGTATGAGTGAACAACATGAATGTGAGTCGTTCAAATCACCAAGAATGCAACAAAGATCATCCATGAAAGTAGCGGTGCACTACCTACCAGTGTATGGGTGAACAACATGAGTGCGAGTAGTTGAAATCACCAAGAATGCAGCAAAGATCATCCACGGAAGTTGCGGTGCACTACCTACTAGTGTATGAGTGAACAACATGAGTGTGAGTAGCTTAAATCACCAAGAACGAAACAAAGGTCATCCATGAAAGCACCGGTGCACTACCTACTAGTGTATGAGTGAACAACATGAGTGTGAGTAGCTCAAATCACCAGAATGCAGCAAAGATCTTTGATGAAAGTAGCGGTGCCCTACCAACTAGTGTCTGACTGAACAATATGAGTGTGAGTAGCTCAAATCACCAAGAATGCAACAAAGATCATCCATGAAAGTAGCGGTGCACTACCTACTAGTGTATGAGTGAACAACATGAGGGTGAGTAGTTCAAATCACAAAGAATGCAGCAAAGATCATCCATGGAAGTTTCGGTGCACTACCTACTAGTGTATGAGTGAACAGCATGAGTGTGAGTAGCTTAAATCACCAAGAACGCAGCAAAGGTCATCCATGAAAGCACCGGTGCACTACCTACTAGTGTATGAGTGAACAACATGAGTGTGAATAGCTCAAATCACCAGAATGCAGCAAAGATCTTCGATGAAAGTAGCGGTGCCCTACCTACTAGTGTCTGAGTGAACAACATGAGTGTGAGTAACCCAAATCATCAAGAATGCATCAAAGATCATCCACGAAATATGCGGTGCACTACCTACTAGTGTATGACTGAACAACATAAGTGTGAGTAACCCAAATCCCCTAGAATGCAGAAGGATCATCCATGAAAATAGCGGTGCACTACCTACTACTACATGAGTGAAAAACGCAAGTTTGAAGAACCCAAATCACCAAGATTGTATCAAGAAGCATCCATGAGTACAGCGATGTACTACCTACCAGTGTGAGAGTGAAAAACACAAGTTTGGAGAGTCCAAATCACCAAGATTGTATCAAGAAGCATCCACGAGTGTAGCGTTATACTACCTACTAGTGTGAGAGTGAAAAACAAAAGTTTGAAGAGCCCAAATCACCAAGATTGTATCATGGATCATTCATGGGTGTAGCATTGTACTACCTACTAGTGTGAGAGTAAAAAACACAAGTTTGGAGAGCCCAAATCACCAAGATTGTATCAAGAAGTATCCATGAGTTTAGCGGTGCACTACCTACTAGTGCATGAGTGAAAAACACAAGTTTGAAGAGCCCAAATCATCAGGATTGTATCAAGAAGCATCCATGAGTGTAGCGTTGTACTACCTACTAGTGTGAGAGTGAAAAAACATAAGTTTGGAGATCCCAAATCACAAAGATTGTATCAAGACGCATCCATGAGTGTAGCGGTGCACTACCTACTAGTGCATGAGTGAAAAACACAAGTTTGAAGAACCCAAATCACCAAGATTGTATCAAGAAGCATCCATGAGTGTAGCGCTGTACTACCAACTAGTGTGAGAGAGAAAAACACAAGTTTGAAGAGCCCAAATCACCAAGTTTGTATCAAGAAGTATCCATGAGTGTAGCGCTGTACTACCTACTAGTGTGAGAGTGAAAAACACCAGTGTGAAGAACCCAAATTACCAAGATTGTATCAAGAAGCATCCATGAGTGTAGCGTTGTACTACCTACTAGAGTGAGAGTGAAAAAACACATGTTTGGAGAGCCTAAACCACCAAGATTGTATCAAGAAGCATCCATGAGTGTAGTGGTGCACTACCTACTAGTGCATGAGTGAAAAACACAAGTTTGAAGAACCAAAATCACCAAGATTGTATCAAGAAGCATCCATGAGTGTACCGCTGTACTACCTACTAGTGTGAGAGTGAAAAACACGAGTTTAGAGAGCCCTAATCACCAAGATTGCATCATGCATTATCTAGGAAAGAATCGGAGTATTACCTCCCAGTGTGCAAGTGAAAGATGAGAGTTTGAGTAGCCCACGGAAGGAATAAGATGAAGTAAAAGAAGATTGAGAAAAAGGGGAGAGAGATGAGGAAGATGGAAATGAAGAAGAAGAGAAAGAAGGCAAAGAGAAAGGATTGGAGAGGAGGAAGGTGAAGATGAAGGGGGAGAAGATGAGGTGGAGGAAGAAGAGAAAGAAGAAGGAGGGAGAGAGGGAAAAGAAGAAGAAGAGGAAGAAGGAGAGGAAGAAAAAGAAGAGAGAGAAGAAGAAGAAGAAGAAGAAGAAGAAGAGGAAGAAGTAGATGAAGATCAAGAAGTTTCGTCCTTCCTCTCACCTTGTTGGTTCCTTGATGATGGTGTCTCCTTGATGAAGCTTCCAGTCCTTGCACAATCCCTTCTTGGCTACGGCTTCCTTCTTCTCCAAGCCCCTCTCTCCTCTTTCCTTTCTCTCTCCCAGGCTATGGCAAACTTCCTCAGCTATGACTATGGAGTCCTCCCCTATAAGAGGGCTGATGAGACTCCTCTAGCCTTTCCTTCTCTCCTACACCCAAGGGGGATATGACAGATCACCTCCCAAGTGTCTCTCCCACCATCACTATCCTCTAGAGTCTTTCCCACTACCTCCAAGTCTCCTCTAAGCTCTCCTACTAGCATGGGTTCCTCTCTCCTCATTCCAAGTGCAAAGGTGCTCTTGTGAGCTCACTTGGGCAGCATTGGCACTCCTTATGAAAATGTGGAAGTAGCAGAATGAATTACCAACTTATGTAGGCTGAAACCAGCAGTCCGGCTAGCCCATGAGCCTCCCCATGAGCCTTGAGATGAACCGAGGTACCCCCAAGGCAAAATTTCACTACTAGGCCTTTCTGGAGGTACCTGGGCCTCTTTTTGGCAAGGTACATGCAGTCCGAGTGGTTGGTACCAACTCGGACTGCCTCTTGGCCTACTCCGGCCTCCTTTTTGCCTCACAAATGCTGCCCCCTTGGTTCCTAATGCCCAAGGGGCAATTTTACTTGAAAGAAAAAGACCTTGTGAACCTTTTTCTCGAATTTTTCAAAGTTCGGCCTCCCTTAGGTAGGCCGGAGCATTTTTCCATGTGGCGGCACATTTTCAGCCTTGGATCTGGCTGATATCCAAGGAGAGCAATAATCCGTGCTACCCCCTAGTAGCCCTTGCTTCAATTTTGAGCCCCTAAGTCCACTTTTTCAATTTTTGTTGCATATAGCTCTCTTTTTGGGTCAAATGCACATTTTTGTCCATTTCCTTTTTTTGTTTCTTTCCATTTTGGACTGCCACCTCATTCCGAAGCTAGCCGTTTTGAGCTGGCTCACAAAAAATGTCTAGTTCCTCTCCACCATGAGATCTGATCTCAGATCCATGGTCCAAAAGAAAACCGGTCACTTCCTTTTTGCATTTTCTCTCATTTTCTGCTTTTTAATTCAGATTTTAGTGAGATATGGCCCCAAGGGTCATATCTCTACAATTCGGATTGCCCTCCCTTATTCTAGGAGGGATGAGGTCATAGTTGGGACCTGCCAGTCCCTACTGCGCAGGTCCCAATAGACCGACACACTCTCCTCCACTCTTTTCTCCCTTTTTGTTACATTCTCCCTCCTTTTTCATTCATTTTTCTTTCTTTTTCTTTTATTTCAGTTGTGACAAGTGTCAAACTGCTGTGCACCCTCTTTCTAGGCCCTAAGGGCTCATTCAAGGCCAAGTTCATGGCTGTTGCTTGGCCGTTACATCTCGGATTCCAACAATGGCACCCCCATGCTCCTAGAGGTCACCACTTTGCTCCCGTTTGCCGAATTTTGAGCCCCTTTGCTCAGATTTTCTTAGAGCAGCCCTTTTCTCATGTTGGGCCTCTCAAGGCTGTATTTTCTCATGCCTAGCTAGTCCGAGATATTTCGGACTGCTGGGCAGCCCTCCTCACATCATTACTTTACTTTCTTTTCTCCTCATGACTCTCCCACTTGCCCCCACTAACACTAGTGGTGCTAATATTCCCTACCGTCTAGATCCTTGATCTCGACGGTGTCATTTGCTTGCACACTTATTCCTTGTGCTTGCTCATGGTCCCCTTGGGACATCCCAAGTCCCCGTCACTTTCCTCCATGCTAGTCTCATTTTCTTGTCCCGCCGGTGCATGTCCCGTTTTTCGATTTTTATTATTTGGACCCACTTGGATCCCGACAACATTCCGGACGCCGTCCCATTTTTATTTTTGGGGCTCCTTGTCCTTGAGGGTCCCATCATCTCTACATGTGTGCCATTTTTTTTAGGCCGTGAGATCTCATCTCACGGTTGCCGTTTACTATCTTTACTTGCCCTATACAAAAAATGGCTCCTTTCTTGCCTTTCGGGCTTGCTGTGGCTCATTTTCCTTAAGCCTAGGCATCCCCATGCAGTCCATTGCAACTCGGACTGCAAAAGGGGTCAATTCCCTAGCCCCAATGCCCCACAACTAGCCCTTACTAAAAAGGAAAAGAAACGGGCAATTCCCAAGTGCATCCGGACTTGATTTTGGCTGCAGATGCATCTAAAACATGTGTTTCTCCTCATGCGTACAATCCGTTTTATTCCGGTTGCATGAGGCCTTGATTTTTTTTTATTTTCTCTCCAAAAATAAAAAAAACCCAAGTCCTTTGTAACCGCCATATTCCAGAATGAATCTGGTAACGGACTAATCTCCCCAAGTGGTCGTTTTTTACCGTTAAGGTTTTTTTTTTTTTTTTTTTTTTTTTTTTTTTTTTTTTTTTNCAACTTCTGCAGATCCTGAATCCACCTTAGCGTCTTGTTGGGCTTCCGAAAGACGAACCACCGGTTTGCGTATGGCGACGCCGTAGGTTCTGCGATGAAGGAGTCCATCTTCTGTCTCTTATACACATCTAGATGTGTATAAGAGTTTTCCTCTTTTCTTGGACAGTAGGGACCTGCCAGTCCCTACTTGTGGCAGTCCCTACTGACGGCCAACTCACTCACTCCCTCTCACCCTTTTTGTTTTATTCTCCCACATTTTCTTTTCTTTTTCTCTCTTTTTTCTAGCATGCCAAGTGTCAAGTGGCCGTTAAGGCCCTTTTCTAGCCTCTTCCTCTTAGTTTTGGTCTTCCTATGCCTAAAGTGCAGTCCGTTATATCTCGGTCTGCAATAATGGCCTTCTCATGCCAATGGGAGCTTCATTTCACTCCTATTTGCCTCCCATAGTGACCCCTCCTACTTCGATTTTCTCCCGGAGGGCTATTTTTCACATGGAGTCTCTTTTGACTTTATTTTCTTGAGGGAGGCTGATCCGAAATTTTTCGGATTGTTGTTCCCATGTTTTTGCAAATAGAAAAGAAGGAATCATGTTCAGTGCTAAATCAACATCTAGTTCCTATTGCTGCCTTGTGCCTCAGCTTGCTTGATTCTTTGCCCACCCTGTTTCTCGGCAGACTTTCTAACCCCCAGACCGAAGGTCTCGATTTCCCTCATTTTCTTCGCAATTTTCTGTAGTTCCGCCTCATTGAAAAAGTCCAAAAGCGTGGCTTCTATCCCTGCCCTTGCGAGGTCTCGGGCCATGATGATCCACTCGTGTCTGATCACATTGGTCCATTGCTGAAACCAATGACTGGGTGTTGGCCCAAACTCATCCTCCCATCTGAAGGCCTCATCGCGCGACTGGTGCATCGGAGGCCGCCTCTCTTCCCTAGGCCTGGAGATTTCATCCCTCTCATCCCCACTGTTGATTTCTATGATCTCTTGCACATCCTCCTCCTCGTCCTCCTCGTCGTCCGTCTGTATGGGGCTATACCCTCCTGCCAGATTCTTAGGATCGTAAGTAAAAGGAATCTCTGTCCCTGTCCCATATCCTTCACAACTGTCGTGCCCGCTTCGCCCTTCAGGCGGGCTTTCCCTTCTTTCCTCGCCCTCCTCATGGTCGTTGTGCACGTCCTATCCCCCCTCGCTTTCCCCATGCCAAATCTCACGTCGTTCACCCCTGTTGGCTCCTTTCTCGCCAGAAGCCTGAGCCTTATCTCCCATATCTGCATTTCCCCCTTCTCCTACATTTTCCCTTTCCTTCTCGCCCTCACTATCAGATGAGATTTCTATATCTTCTCCCTTGCGGAGGGGCGAGGGTCTTGTACATACGTACTTTTTTCCACCCCTGCCTACCACCAGCCCGCCCATGAATGCTATGTACAACTTTCTGTTCGTCGTCCTCCTCCCCTGGCTTGGTCCTGCTTCTTCCCCTCCGGTGGACTTGTTGATTGCCCCGTTGTCGTTCTCGTTGCCGAATTCCATTTTTACTTTTTCTTGTGTTTTTCTTCTAGGTCTTGTATAACAAAACAACACCTGCAAAAACCCCTCATACACCCGCTTCCCTAGTCCGGTAGGCAGTTCCCTTTTTTTCTCAGAATGCTCTAAGTACCCTTCGTATCATGCCCCCTTTTTATGCATTTCCCTCCCTTATGCAAATGCGCCCCTTGAAATGAACTCATTGTTTCCCTGTAAAAAACTATGATACAATACCCCCGACAATCCTTTATGTCGTCACACAAAACCTGTTATCGCAAAATCCCAAGTCATCCTGGCTTTCATCCTCAGTCAGTCCAACCAATTGCCCCAACCAAAAAAAAAAAAAAAAAAACCGTCCCACGAGTGCAGTCAGAGATTGAACCAATAGTGTGGGCATGGTCGTTGTCAGTTCTTAACTTGTTGCCCCTCAGTTTCCTTATCCTCGGTCTCCTGTATCCTTTGCTCCACTAGGTCCCGACTTAGAAACCTGACCAATCCTTGCCCCGAGAAGGGTCCTTTCAATCCAGTTCCATCCAAATCTTCTAGTTCGAACGTGTTCAGTCTCACCTGCTTGGCAACCCGGTAGAGGCCTTTGAACCTCTTCCCCAGTTATCCAGACCAAGTACTTTCTAGTGCCGAATTCCTTAGCAATACCATCTCCCCCACTTGAAGCGGTTCCTTTCTGACATTCTTAACTTGGTCCCACCTTGCTTTGTCCCTCATCCTGCTGTCTAGTACCCGGTTGGCGATGTCTTTCATGACCTCTTCGTTCTTAAGGACCTCTTGACACCGTGCCTCGATTAACTCTTCCGTGGTCATTCGCGGATCGTCATCTAGTCTGTTCCAGGTAGGTATCAAGGCTTCAACGGGAAAACCGATCTCTCTTTCGTACCAAAGTTCTGCTGGGATACATCCCGTTGTCCTCTTAGGTGTCATGTTCTCTGAAAAGATAGCCTGCTTGAGATACCTAGGCCAACTTCGTAGATAATCTGCTGCGAGTTTCGCAATCGTGTTCTTTAAGGTTCGGTGTCCTCTTTCCACAGGTGCATTGGCCTCCGGGTGATATGGCTCGATGAGTTTGATCGGTACGCAGAGTCTCTTAAGCATTCCCAATACTTATGGGTTTACAAATTTTGTCCCATTGTCCGCTATAAACCTTCTGACGAAAGGATGCCTTAAGTAGAAGTCTTCTATCCAGTCCGCTACACTTCTCCCTGTCTTTTTCTTGAGAGCGACCGCCTCCACGAATCCACTCAAGTTGTCTCGCGCATCTAGAATATACCTATACCCATCTGTTGATGCAGGCATGACTGCAAGGTCAAGGTGGACCAGATGTTCTGGCCCTAGCATCCGCGTAGGTCTAAGTGGCTCGAAGACACTCGCCGAGCTTCGTTCCTGGTAGATAAGGCATGTCTGGCAGTATATGGCGACCATGCCTGCCATGCCTGACCAATAATAAAGCGGCGCTATCTTTGCAAGAGTTCCTTTGGACGACCGGTGTCCTCCTGCGAATCTGTCATGCATTGCTTGGATGACGTCTAATTGCCTAGATCTTCTGCACACAACTCTTCTAGGCATAGCACCTTCTTCTCCGCGAATCTCCCTTGCCTTAGCGCTGACTTCCGTGGGTTGCTTGTTTCCTACCAGCAACAACCCAATCTCCCGAAAGATCCCTTCGTATATCTGAGCATAGAAAAACTCCTTCCCTCCCTAGTCCTCATCCTTTCTTTCTCGCACCTGGTTTACCATCCATCACAACTCTTTCCTTTCCCAGGATTCCACTGAGCTCATCATGGCTTCCCGGCCTCCCTCAACCGCCATTGCTATTAGCTCCTCCTTCGGTCCTACTATTGCTCCCCATGAATCTCTCTCCTCTTTACGACCTCGAGTGGTGACGGGTCCTTCTCTAAGTTCGGATACTACAGCAGGCGCCCCCTTCTCCAAAGTCCGGATCAACAGTTCTCCCGACGCGCATTCTTTGTCCATCATTTCGTTATCTACCGCAAGAGTTCCTCCCTTGAATTCAAGGAACATGTCTATGGGCTCTGCATCCTCCACCCCTTTGGGAGTGATGCAGACGCGACTCAGCCCATCCGCCTTGTTTCTAATTCCAGCAATCCGTTCGATCTTGTAATCGAACTGCCAGATAAATCATACCTGTGTACACTGGCACAGACTAACACAAGCACACACACACAAAGTAACATTCCCCAAAACTGTTATAGGCCTATAATCACTTTCGTCTGTGTCCGTCGAGTTTACACACAGACACACGCATAAAAGGACATAGTTAGACACACACAGACAGACACAACCACACACACACAACCAAACACACACAGACACAGATGCACACAACCACACTCACAAGAACAGACAGACACACACACACACAGGTACACATACACACAGACAGACACACACAACTACGCACACACATACAACCACACACACAAACACAGGCACACAGACAAACACATAAGGACAGAGGCATGAAAGTGGTCCCAAAAGTGTTTTAAGGCCTGCAAACCTCTTTGCCTTGCCTGCCACACACACACACACATACACAAATAACCACGCGCACACAGACACAGACGCACACACAGACAGACGCATTTAATCACTTTCGCCTGTGCTAGTCGTGTGCATGCAAGAACACAGTTAGACACACACAGATACACACATACACAGACACACAGACAAACACACGCATACATTGACACAGACACACGAAAGCACACACAGACAAAGTCACAGACACACACAACCACACATCGAAAAGTGTTCCCGAAACTGTTAAAGCCCAAGAAACACCTTTGCCGGAGGTTGCCCACATTCATTGTGTGCGCATGCATTCAATCCATGCACATGCACACACATGATTGGTTGATTAGTTGGTTGGTTGATTGATTGATTGATCCACCAGTAAGCTTGCTAAGGATGAAGTGATAAGAGGGTCAGCTAAGATTGTGGCACAATAAGTTAGAAGATAGTTTCTGAGGCTACTTTCTGGATAAGCTACCATTGACAGTGGGTACACGAGACAATGACATGGGGCGGGGGATGAGACTCGTTGGGAAGGGTGTAGTGTGAATTTTGGATGAAATGAGGATTGTGCTTTGAGACCGTCGGATCTATAGGCCTGTAGTTCTTCAAGGCCCCTGCGACATTCGTTGACATTCGTCGGATCGATCCTTAAGATGAATCGCCTCCCAAATAGGTAGGCCTGGAAGGTCTCGAGGCAATGTGAGATGGCCAAGACCTCCTTTTTGAACTGCGAGTACCGCCGTTCCGCGGAGTTCAAGGTTCTACTTTCGAACCTAATCGGTTTTTCTCTCCCTTCCTCATCCCGTTGAATCAGCACACCTCCTACGGCCAAGGGTCGTCCGTCCGTTTCTAGGATGAACGGTCGTCCTACTTCGTCATTAAAGCAAGGCACTGGCAAGGTGACTTGCTAAGATGTCAATATGTCCTTAAGGGTTTGGACAACTCCTTCTCGCTCCTCCGTCCAATCCATGGTTCCCTCTTCTCCGATCATGGCCCGGATAGGTTCGGCAATCATTGCAAAATTCTTAATGAAGATCCTCCAAAATCCGACCACGCCTAGGAACGCTCTTACCTCCGTTGTTGTTCGCAGGGGTGTTGGCCATTGCGATATCTTGTCTGTCTTCGCTAGATCCGGCTTCGTACCGTACACGCCAAAACGAAATCCCAATATGGTTACTTCCAGTACTGCTAGAATACTCTTTGGTTCACTAGTCGTGATATTGTATACTAGGAATCGGCGGAGTAAGTCCTTGATGTCTTGTAGATGGTCCCACACAAACCTTAGGATTCCCGGCTGGACTTCCGTCTCGTCCTTTTCCTGCGTGCCTTTGATCGAATTATCGTCGATGTAGGGCTCGCACTTCTCTGGAAACATATCTCCAGCTACGGCGAGCATCCTCCTTTGTGCATCGGCTACCGCGTTCGTAAAGCCCATAGGAGTCATCTGCATCTGCAACTGTCCTACGGGGGTGTGCATTGCGGTGTACGGCCTGTCTCGGACATCCAATGGAGGTTGGTCGTATCCTGAGTACAGACCGATCAGAGAGTAAATGCTGTGACCGGCGTGCGACTCGGCTAATAAATCAGCCTGAGGTAGCGAGCCAGCATCCCGGATGGTTACCGCATTTAACTTCTGCAGATCCTGAATCCACCTTAGCGTCTTGTTGGGCTTTCGAAAGACAAACCACCGGTTTGCGTATGGCGACGCCGTAGGTTCTGCGACGAAAGAGCCCATCATCGCTCGAAGAAGGTCTGTCACTTCCCCTGCTATCCCAAATTCATAGGACATACCCCTTGTCATTCCAGCACTCATGTTCTACCGTGTGGATTCTGACCGGAGGAATCAGCTTCGCGTCCAGCCGCCCCTTTTGGTGATCACTAAAGACAAATGCCAGGTGAAACTCTTGGCAGGTCTTTTTGATCAGGCGGTTTTCTTCTTCAGTTAGGAATCCGTCTACCCCTATCTTCATCGCATCTGCTACCTCATCTGATATCCGATGTGCTTCCGACGCTCTTCTCTCTTGGATCACTCGAAGGACTTTCTCTTCCTTCTCCATAGCCTCTTCCTTTGATGTCTCTAGCAGGATCGAGACCGGTTTTGTTTTCTTCCCTATTGGCTTGTACTTTCGAACACTTCCTTCCGGGATCTTTCTCCAAAAAAATGAACGGCCGGGATTGCCCTTGTCGCCTCTGCAATTCGTGGTTGGATACTAACTAACTTCCCATTCAGACAATATCCCTTTTGCACCTCTCCTTCGAATCTGGCCAGGGCGGCCGGGTCCACTCCTACCTTGTGGTATTTGAGGGCCTTGACGAGCTATAACAACTCGGGGATCTCGAATGTGACTTCTGACACGTCCACGCGTACTTCTTTCCGTCTGGGCAGGCTGACACCGAGTTCGAGTTCTGACTCCTTCTCTGCTACCATAACACCTAAGATTTCGTCCTCCTGCCTCCTCGTCTTCTGGGGCAGGCCCATTTTGATCCATTCCTTCTTGTTGAATGCCTCCTCAATCATAATTTCTACCCTCTCTCTCAAGCCCTCCATCTGTGCAAAACCCCCCTTTCGTGTGCTATCTTCGAACGACGGCGACCAAGTTGCCAACTTCCCCTTCGAAGGGTCTCCTCCCATCCCGAGGAGTCGGAGGAGCTCACCCCGGCCTGTCACTGGGTCTTCTATATCTACCATGTACGTGCCATCGTGTACTGCATGCCTGTCATTTCTACGTTTGCGCACAATGGCCTCCCGAGGATAATGTTGTGATCCACTTCCTCCATTACGGTCATTCGCTGAAACGACCAGATTGACTCCGTGATTCTTGCCTTGACTGCACATTTCGTGACATACCCCGCGAACGGAATCTCCCCACCGGCTCCCCGGATGCTCCCCGTTACTTCCTTATTTACCGTACAACCTGTGATTGTAGCGAAATCTCTTCTTATGAGAGTGATTTTTGCTCCCCCGTCTACTAATGTGTCGGTATGATGAGTTCCGATCTCAATCTTCAATTTTCCTACGAGTAGTGCATGGAAACTGAGCTTTGTCCCAGGAGGTGCCCTCATGACTTCGTCCCCTTCTCGGTCTGGCAGGCTCAAACGGATATCTGCAAAGGCTTTCTCAAGATCCTCTAAATCCTCACGACTCCTCTGAAGGTTAGCGACCTCTTGCGGGGCTTCTTCCTTCCTTTCTTCTTCACGTGCTTCGGGGTTCTCCTCTTTCCCTGCTCGCCGCCGATTCAACAGTTGTCTAAGCCCTTTGAGCAACCTAGGGTTAGCTTGCAGCATGGTCTGAAACGACACGGACACTATAGTTTCTAGTAACTTGTTAAGATCGAAATTTGATACCGAAACTTCTTCTTGACAACGGTAACCTTGTCCGCAGGCTCCTCTTCGCTAGGCTTCCCATAGACTTTTTCTGCCATTTCTGGTTCTCCGGTCTCAGGTTCTGCCTGGGGTACGGAGCTTCCAACAACCTCCTCCATCACGGTGTCACGGATAATCCTCCTCCCGGTCGTCCCTAACTGAATAGTCGCGTTCACCCTATCACGTCCGTCGTTTTCCAAAATGAAGTTGACATGCGACCCGCAGCCCCGAAGTTGATCGCAGATGATTTCGACCACCGGCTCAGCTTCTACGGCTGCTATCTCTAGCCCATTGAGCATGATAACGGTTCGCCACATCCCCCCTGGCGAGTTCCAATTTACCCGTTCTCCCTGTGGTCCGAATATCTCTCATTTTAATGACCTGGTACATCTCCTTTTTAATATATCATGGTTGAGTTTTGGACATACGCGCACATAATGTCCCATCGCGGTGCAGTACCTGCACTGCTCGTTAGCACGATCCCTCCGTCTGAACCCTCGATTGGCTACACCTGACGGAACTACGGCTTCCTCGGGAGGGAGGGCGGGTCGGAACACTTGCGCTTGCATAACCAGTAGCGCCCCGTCCATCCTTTCAATTTTGTTGTCGACTCCGTGCACCCGTTCATGTAGACTTTCAACCCCCTTCTTTACCTTGTCGCTTGTCCTACCGGTCAGATCTATGACCTCCCCTTCCTTAAGCAAGGTCAATGTCTCAGTCACTACTGTCTTTTCGGCCAGATCCATTACCGTACTGAAATCAACGTCCCTGGTGTTTACGAATTTGCTCGTCTATTGGTAAACCGATAGGATCTTGTCCTTGCCGAACTCGGAGAACTGCCCGAGGAAGTACTTACTCATTATTCGGTCCGTAACCCTGGGGATCCTTAGTGCTACCAAAGTAAACTCCCGTAGGAAGTCATTGTACGTCGCGAAGTTCTTCCTCTGGACTGCCGCTAAATCGGCCTCCGTCGCCATGTCCTCTGCTGCCAAATATTTTCTCATCATCACATCACGGGTTTCTTTCAAAGACCGGCTCGCGACCACAATGGCCATTATGTCCCGCCCTAGGCTCAGTGACACATGCTGTCCTAGGTGGTCCATCTTTTCTTC
This sequence comes from Chara braunii, assembly GCA_003427395.1. Taxonomy (NCBI): domain Eukaryota; kingdom Viridiplantae; phylum Streptophyta; class Charophyceae; order Charales; family Characeae; genus Chara; species Chara braunii. The sequence continues at coordinate 797,732 of BFEA01000285.1, read as the reverse complement.
TTCGGTCCATTTCAGCAGCGTAGCCAGGTTCTTATAATCGATCAGGAACTCTGTGATGTTCGCCCCATCAAACATCAAGTTTTTCTTAGCGTCCGCTAGGTAGCCCTGGTTTTTGTTCAGTGCTCGCGCAAGGGATGATACTATCTTCCTAAGGTCGCCTTCGGAGCTACTGGCCTCTCCTGCCATACTGGTATCCGGCCCTTCCTTGCCGGCTTTCTGTTCCTCTCTGGTGTTCGCAGTTCCTTCTGGGTCGAACCATCCCAACACTCTTTCCCTAAGGCTCCAGAGTCCCTCACATCCTCGCGTGATTGTTGGTGTGGTCGGCAAGCGGCTAGCCCTATTATCTATGGCTGGTGGGTTCGTAACTTTCTCCGCTTCCATCCCGGGGGAGTTCTCTCTTTCTTTCCTCCTTTTGCTCGGAGTTCCCCCACGGTTACTACCCTTATCCCTTTGCCCAGTTCCGCCTCGGCCAGCCCTCCTTTCGTCCCGCGGTTCTTCCTGCAGAGGGCCTTCTTCGTTCCCAGTCATCATTTCCTCGATCAATCTTGCTTTGTACTCTGCGGTCCTCTTTTCTATTTCTGCTAGTTTGCGCCTCGCGTCCGTGACCCTTACTTTCTTAGACGCAGCTCCCTCTGAATTCCGGGGGCTTGTCCTATCCTTATTCCTTCCCTCCTTGGTTTCCTGAGTCCCTTGCCTGCTTCCCCCGACTTTCCCCGAGCTTTCGCCTGAGGAGATTTCCTTCCGGTTCCCTTTGGTACCATCTGGGTTTGCCGATTCCCTGTCTTTCTGCCCTTCTTCGCTCTGCACGACACTGCCTCCTAAGCCTGATCCTCCTTCACTCTTACGGTTATCCGTCTCATCCTCCGTTGCCATTTTGCCTAGTTCTGCATAAGCCAAAGAATTCTCAGAACACACGTAACGCGAAGCATTTAGGTTCCCTAGGTTTCCGGCTTCGTTGGCTTATCTTTATTCGGGAAATAGCCTTTTCCCTATCTCTGTTTCTTGATTGCTTCCCTAAAAAGGAGCCACGGCTGGCCCTGCTGCCCTGTCGAGTTAAGGGCGTGACTTAGTTTTCTTTATCACAGGCTCGTTTAGAGCGTCCTTGCCTCGTCGGGCCGGTGCATAGGAACCCGGGTTAGGCATCCTGCTAGGGAAAGTTTCCCGAGCAGTATTTCCCTTTCCGACCTTCAGGGTCATGACAACCATTAGGAGTCTACCCCCTTCTTTGTTTTCTAGCGGATTTTGATCATCCGGGTCCGAGGCCCCCTTCTTATTTCCATCGACGAACTTTTGTACGTAGCGGACTATACTCGATTTGCCCTTATTGGCCCGCCTGTAGGTGCTAGTCCCGTTCTCGCCCTCGCGGCCCTTCCGGTTTGGTAGGCTCCTCGAATAGTTCATCCACCCCCGCTAAATAACTTTTTCCTGTCTCGATTTCCTTCGGGTTATGCGTTCGCATCCCGCCCAGTCTAGCCATGGCGCCTTAAACATCAGGATGTGGATGACTTCCAGTAACTCGTGGGCCCTGTTTCCCCACAACGGTCCATGCTCCACAGCGACATCGTAGAACATCCCAATGGTCGGGGAGGGGAAGTGGTCTGACCAGACTATCGCCGAGTCTGCCAGCTCCTGCGCCCTCGCGAGGCTTTCGAAGACGAGGTCTATCATAAAACGGGGAACTCGGCACCTCAGCGGTGTGGTTGGTGCCCTGAATTCCCTCCAATGTCCCATTTCCATCCGGGTAAGTAAGTCCACGTTTCTTCTACCCCTGACTGATTGTCCTATCCGTGTCAACACCCGGGCCGCCCTCCGAAAGACGGGAGCCAGCTCGTAGCCTTGCGTTATTCCTATCCCCATGAAGTGCCACCCAGCCTCGGGTAGGTACAGGACCCCGGTTACCTCTAAACTGGAGAATAGATCATCCCCTGGTCCCGGATTGATTCTCATTCCTGTCCACCGACATTCTACCAACATGAAGGCGGTGTCTCGCCCCAAAGTTACGGCCCACCATTCTACGTCGACTCCCCGATAGTTGGAACTCGATGGGAGGGATACTTCCCACCGTCCGCCGTTATTCCAGGGCGGTCCGGGGTACCGGGGCTGGTGTTCCATTCACACGCGTCTTGCTGCCATTGTTGCCTTGGTGATTCCCTGCATAGTCCACATAGAAAGGGTTACAGCCAATTCTCAGTAAACGTCCACCTACTGCACCCTTTATCCTTCATGTTTTCATTTTTCTGCTTTGGTCCCAGCTATCCTTCCATGGCCCCGGGAGCAGCAACCTCTTCTGGCTGCTCGTACAAACGGTAAAGGTCATCTATGTAGGCCGCGCCCCGACCTACTTCCCGCCAGATGACTCTCCACATAGCCTCGTCACTTATTTGCGGAACTCCTGGCCTAGTATTTACTGCCGCTCATAGTATACAAAACACCTTGTGCCCCTTTTCGTCTTTAAAAGGCCCCATCTCTAGGAAGGCGCGATAGTATTCCTGATACATTAATGCTTCGTCAAATTCTAGCCTAGTTACGACAACTATCGCCTGCTCCACTCGCTCTATGCCCCCCAGTCGTCTTAGTAGAAAGGGTGCCAGACTCATTCGTACGACCTCATTTGGTAACTCAAAGGCCCCTGTTGCGGCGACTTTTACTTCAGCCGTTACGTCATCTCGTTCTGGATCCGGGAACTCAAACCCCTCCCGCCAGGTTATTTGCCATGCTCCTTCAAACATTCGAACGGGGTCATCCCCGGAAGCCAAGGCAATCCCAAAGGTCCGCCATCCTTCTTCCGACAGGTGTAGGGACCCTGTCGCGTGCATGCGCCCTTAGAGGTCCAAATTTATGCCTCCAAACTCTCTTCTCGCACGCCACTCCAACTCTACTACTAGGTATATCGTGTCTTCCACCAATTCTACCCCCACCCAGTCAATTACCGGGTTACTTACCACGTTTTTTGCTAGCAGGCTTATTTCGACCCTGCCCCCTGCTGCTCTTGGTGGTAGGATCCTGTGAGGACTGTCGTCCAAGAATGTCATTCGCCAGGCCATCCTGCAATGTCTCCTTTCCGACTTCCTTAATCCGATTGCTGCATCCACCGAGATTCCATGCCTTTTGTGCTTTAGTCTTTCAGCACTCCTTACCTATCGTACAGTGGTTCTTGCTGCCATCCCTGCTCCATACACGTACAAGTCTTCCTCCCCCTTTTGGTGTTGCTACCTTCCTTATTTCGATCCCCTCGTATCCCCTGCTAACTAATGTACACGCCTCCTTTTCTTATGCTACATCCCGATTCACCTGCACCCTCCATACTCCGACCTCCCTGCGGTGTCCGATTTTCGGGTCCCTCTAATCGAACAATAGTACCTCAAACAGCGTAAAGACATTGTCCACGTAGGACGGCGCGGCCGCTGCCTCCCGGCGTCCCAAGCTTCCGCGTCTACCTCTAGGCGGTCGTACTTACCTATCCTCAGGACGATGATGACTTCTTTGGCTTTATTGCCGTAGATAAACCCATATTTCAGAAAACGCTATAGAATTCCTCGGTCAGCCAGGCACATTCTATGTGTACCTCCTTCATGGAGTCGGCCACGTCTGCTATGTGCTCGAATTTCCTGAACCAGTCGTCCACGAACTCGGGCACCCACGCCGTTGTGCGCAGGTAGGGAGGCTTGAGTTCCCTCCATCCTCCCATCACAACCCTGCTACTAACTTCGTCCCACCTCTCGTTGGCGAACCTCTTGCCTTCTTTTCGGGTTCGCGCCTCAGCATTCCCTAGAAGCCACATTGGATCCTGTCCCATTACTAAAGTAGTGCAAAATAGGTGCCACCCATCTTCGGAAAGGACAATCATTCTGACCGACTTCACTTTGCCCTCTGCTATCTCGTCCCAACCTTCCTCTTCCCTTATTGGGTTCCAAATCCGTTCTATCCATACATATGATAATTCTCTGGCAACCTCAGACCCCACCCAGTCGCACGTGGTTCCCCTCCACTCGTTTTCCGTTGGTATAGGCATTTCTATCCCTCCCCTAAGTCGCCTTGGTTCCCATCCCTTGAAGGTGTATTCCATCATCATTTCCTCTCTAGTCATCTTTCCTCTTCCTGCACAACACCAGGCCACCCGTTCCCCCTGGGTCAAGTCACCCTCCTTAGAAGTCACAGTCCTCTATCTCATCATCTTCGTCCTCATCAGTGAAGTCATCCTCCTCGTCATAGAACAACTCTTTTACTCCCAGAAATGTCTCCCCTACTGCCACATTCCTATAGACTATCCCCAGTGCATGGAGCTAGCGACAAAAACATCGTCTACACTAAGGCAGTTTAGTACCTCGGTCAACTCGTCCGCTCAGTTCTCCTCAAACGGCCTCATTTCTACTGATAACCGAAAGAAGTCTTGCCTAGCACACTCGTATAGTCCGAGGTTCATCATGGACTGGCATATCCGTACTAGCCTGCTTTGGGTTCCGAAAACCGCATCCACCAGGAAGGGAGGCAGCACACATCGCATGGTCCTGACGGGTCGCCTCATGCTTCTTCTATCCCCAAGTTCCACCCGCACGTCTATCCTTTCCATTTCCATTTCCCTACGCTTACACGCAGCCCACACAACCTCCGCTTCTGCCTTCCTAAACAATTCGTCTGGCTTATTCCCGAGTGCCAATTCTATGACCATAGCATTCTCCCCATCCTGTGATAAGTAGACCCACCCCCGAGCTTCCACTGTTCCTCAGAATTCCAAATCCATTAAGCTTGGCGACAACCTTGTCAAGCTGACATTAGTCCATACTGTCTCTATCCAAAGAAACACGTCCTCCCCTTCCAGCATTGCCGTTTGATACGCTGGTTCAAGGTCCGTCCACGCTCCATCTTCCGGGAGGACGACCAATACCCCATCCTTTACATCTACTGGCATTTTCGGGCCGCTGGTATAGATCGGGGAAGACAACCATCGCGCCATCTTGTTTCAGCACCCGACCCTTGTTTTCATAAAAGAGTACCAACCGATCTTTCTGGTCAGGTCAACCCTTGTTCTATATGAGAATTATTTCAGACCCCTCATCAAGGTCTCCCTAATTTACCTGCCCATTCCTAAGTACCTCCTTCCCATAATACCCTTCCCCATATTCTTTCTCTTGGTTTCATTTCAGCTGACCTTTATCCTCCTTCCTTCCGATCGTCTCTCACTCGTGCGGACCTAGATGAGGGGGGGGAATAAACTTAGAAATATGCCTGTCCAACAATCCAAGTTCAATCACATACAAGCCGATCATCTCCTCACCGGCCATCCCCAGTATGGTCTCTCCGCTGGTACTATCGGTAGAGTTTTATCCCATACCTCAAGCGCACCTCAACCGTCGCGAGCGTGGTCCCCAGGCTCCGGCAAGGCGTTAGCCGTTTCCTTATACCCAGAATACCCCATCCCGTCTTGCCGCTCTTGCACATCCATACCGACACCGAGGGTTACCCCCTGTGCCTAAGTACAGGGACAAAAGTCTGTCGTCCGGGTATTCACTTCCATCGGTCCGATAAGAATCAGCCTTTCCCAAACCATGCTACGAGAAGCTACTAATCGTCTCCCAGGCTCCGTCTATGCCCGCATGTTGTGGTACTCCCCCGCCAGCCAACATGCTAAGCCCCGCCTAAGGAAACGTTTCGCACCCCGCCTGACAGATCATCGAGCCAAAGCCCGTCACCGCTCGAACGAGAATGCTACTAATCACCCGGCGTGACAAACTCCCGTCCGACAGCTCGGTGGCCTGACCTCCACACACGAACACACGGCAGCCTACAAAAAAGAACGACGTTTCTCAACCCACACTGGTCAGTGCAAACCAATCCTTTCCTTCCGAAAGGCAGGACGCTCGAATCCCATCATGCAAACACAAGTCTCAAGTGGGACACATAGAATACAAGTGCCTTCCCCTTGGTGCTCCCAGCACTTCCTACCCATAACTCACAATTTTCTCTCAAGACAAAGAGTGTTACTCCCCATACTTTCATACATAGTGGTTGGTTCATACAGAGTCTTCAAGGGTGAGCTAGTTTTCCTTGGAGTCTAGCAACTCCCTTCATTCCCTTTTTCTCCATTTGTCTGTCCTTTCATAGGGTGGGATTGTTCTTTCTTGATGACCCGTTGTGTTCATGTTGGTTCCTTCAAGCATTTCAAAAAAAGTGCAAAGTGCATGAGCTCACTGGGCTCAAAGAAGAAGGTAGAAGGGGCACCCGTCCGGTCGGATCAATCCGCCGCGGGATTTTCATCGGACCCCGGCCGAAGTCGAAGGCCAACCGCCTGCCAGGTAACCGGAGCCCTTCTTTCATATGAAGAGGAAGGGTCGACATGCGATTTGCCCAAAGCTTCCCCGGACGGTCGAGCACCAGCGTCGGACGAAAGGGGGCTAGAGCCATTCCACAAGGGAAAATTTGATCAAGTGCATAACATGCATGTTATACCTCCAGGTCTGGCCATGCCATGCGCCCATCCACTCTCAAATCTGATTTCTCACAAGGGAAAGAGCAAACACAAGTCCATTTTCCTTATCTTGGGTTGTGTACACGTCAACACGTCAAGCGCCCCCTTCGAAATCGCAAGGGTCAATTTAACCCTTACCCGGCGCCTCCACCATTTTTGTAGGGCCAAACCCCGGTAGACTTTCGAGCCTTAGTCGACCCCACTGAGAGTCCCAGTTGGCTCGGCCCGCCAACACTCATACTCAGGGCGCGGGCCATTCGTCCCAGGGTCACCCCCACCTACTGCTTTGAGATGGATGGGGTTTGGCCATCACACGAGAGAGCTTTGACATTGGGGATGTAGCTCAGCCCTCACGCCGGGTGGTAGTCTCTCTGGTCATTCCGTAGCGCTGATTTTTTTTTTTGATTCTTTGTTGTGTTACCAAGCAATTGCTCTTTCCAATACGCAGGCAGTCCAAGGGTTCTTTGAGAGTCGTTCTTCCTTTATGCGCAGGCTAAGCGTCATCCTCAGGCCGCACACCATTTCCCTAAACCTTGTGTACCTACGGCGTCATCGGGGTGCGGCGAAGCCGTCTTACCCCTTGCCTTTATGCCCCTGTTGAACCTCATGCATCTTAATCAACTTCATTGCCGCAAGCCCCTTAGTCTTTTCGGGGCCTTTACATGCATGCACACACAACATCACATTTTCCTTAACAAGATTGTACTTCATTCACATTCCCGATTCCAAACACAAAGGTCATTTCCATGACAAGCTTTATGCTAAGGGTCCCATAGCCTCTTTGTCCCTCTTCCCTTTCCCTCTTGGGGCCCGGTTCCTCCCGGCCCTATTCCGCTCAAGGCATCCTTTGCCATCAATCACCTGCACAATCCCACACAAGGCAAAGATCTATACAATCCCCCGTTGGGGGTCAACACATAGTTCTTCCCTCATGCCTATCTTTTCAAGTTCTTTGGCTTCTCTTCGTTCCAATCAGCCCATTCTCTTCTCGTAGTCATGCAGTCGGGGAAATGGTTGAGTCAAACTGACCTTGCTTACTATTTCACTTTCTCCAGACCTCGTCCTTCCTCACTCTCCCAACGTCCTTTTCCTTTGCCTCCTTGGTGGCACAAGGGACCGACTACCCTCCCCTTGCCCTCTTTCTCCACCAAGTGAGGTCTGATCTCTTCTTACAGTTCGCACCCTGGCAATGTACCAAGTGAGGGGAGTAGGGTTAGTTATATGCCAAGTGAGGGGAAGAGAGAGAGGGAAGCAAAGTGAACGAGGAGAGGAGTGATGGAGGGGAAGGAGAGAGAGAGAG
>BFEA01000285.1:767338-779838 GCA_003427395.1 Chara braunii | reverse complement strand
CACAGACACACACACAAAAACACAGGCTTGAAGTGCTGAAAAGTTTCCCCTAGAAAATTACGGGCCTATAATCACTGTTAGACACACACACAAGAACACAGGCACACAAACACACACATACATAAAGACATAGGCTTGTATTGTCAAAAGGTTTTCCCAGAACCAGTACAGACATTTAATCACTTTCGCCTAAAGACACAGGCTTGTATTGTCAATCAGTTTCCCCTGACGCACACAGACACACACAAACATAAAGGCATAAAGACACATGCTTGTATTGTCAATAAGTTTGCCCAGACGCACACAACCATACACACAAGAACACACAGATACACACACACACAAACACGCACACACACACACACACGCAAACACAGGTACACATACACACAGACACACACTCGCAGAGACAACCACACACATAAACAGAGATACACAGACACACATAAAGACAGAGGCCTGGAAGTGGTCCCAAAAGTGTTTAAGGTCGAAAAGCACCTTTGCCTTGCCTGCCACACAGAGGCACACATACAAACACAAACAACGACGTGCACACAGACAAAGACACACACACAGACACACACGCACACGAAGAGAGACACACACAGACACACACACACAAAGAGACATGTGTCATTCGTGTTTACACACAGACACACACACACAAGGACACAGGGAGACACACACAGACACACGAACATTGACACGCACATAGACACACATGGACACAGAGACATACGGGCAAAACAAGCAGGGGTGTTAGGGCCCTGTAACCAGTCTTGCCGTGCTTGACATTTGTTTTGGATGCCTTTTTGCGTGCAGTCCATTCGTGACGATGAAGACATCCCGAGGTGTGAGGGGTGGGAGCAAGGGGAGGAGTGCAATAACAACTGGCACAGTGTCTTCTTGGGGGCAGCCGACGTGCTCCGGAGGGGTTGTGCAGCAAAGGAGACCACCAGAGCAGAACGTCGTTCAAGACGCAAGGGGAGAGGATGATTTTTCCCAAATGGGAGAAGGAGATGAGGAAGAATATGTTCTAGAAGAAGGAGAGTTCGAGGAAGGAGGAGGCGTAGGAGAGTTCAAGGAAGGAGAGGGAAAGGAAGGAGAGGGAGAGGAAGAGGAAGAGGAAGGAGGAGGCGAGGAAGAAGAAGAAGATGAAGAAGAAGAAGAAGAAGAAGAAGAAGAGGACAAGGATGGAGGAGAAGAAGATTGAATGGAGGAGGACGACAGTTGGCAGAGAGAGTTCCTTGAGTCGAGGCCTGTTCACAGCGACTTCAAGTACTTCTTTTGGGCCGTGTATGTCGCAGCTGGAATATCTTTTCTTCACGTCAAGACCACCGGTAACGGTGTCTATCTAGAAATCGACAAAATTTTATTTGCAGCGCACGTGACGGAGAAATATCTCATCGCGGAGTTGTGGGTTGTTATCAAGGGCAAGCTCACGAAATGTCTGTTGAAGGGGGATAAATTAATGCCCATGAAGATGCCCATCCAAAACAGGAAATTGTTGATATTAAACAAGATTGGTTGCAAGGTAAATTCTCTCATCTCCCCTAAAATTCTCACTGCATATCTCACTTTGCAGGAAGTTGCAGAGCTGCAAGTTTCACTCCGCTTCTTTGAAGTCGCAGAGCTTCAGATTCAGGCCTGTAACTTCCACGGCGTATCCGAGAGTTATAGGCCTATAACTTCCACGACGTAACCGAAAGGCATAGGCCTATAACTTCCACGGCGTATCCGAGAGTTATAGGCCTATAACTTCCACGGCGTAACCGAAAGTCATAGGCCTATAACTTCCACATCGTACCCGGAAGTTACAGGTCTTTAACTTCCACATCGTGTCCGCGTCTTTCTCGCTTCCGGGGAGTTATAAGCCTATAACTTTCACTGTGTTTTCCTTGCTTCCGGGAAGTTATAGGCCTATAACATTCACTGCGTCTTCCTTTCTTCTAGAAGTTTGACTCTTTGAGGTTGCAGGCCTGGAATGTGTTACTCACATTTGCATTGTTTTATTGCACTTGTCGTACGCATAGTTGCTCTAAATGTGTGTTATAGGCCTATAAGTTTCTCTCACACACTTGGTGGACCGTTGTTTTTTTGTTTGCTTCCAATGTGTTGCGCAACCTTTCGTGGAAGGACTTTCTGACTTCTTGCGGCCAAATTTGGACGAGAAATTTCTTCCTTTTAAGTACGCAGAGGAAGCAGAAAAATCACAAATTCCAACGACGACGACGACGACCACGAGGGGTGGCTCGGAAGCGAGGTTACAGCGCCTTAAATATGTGATTTCTCCTCAAACCATTGTCGGGTCTTCCGGTAGTTTGGAAAGGGGATCGGGAACAAAGACGGTTCCCGGGAAGATTCGCGGGAAGAAAACAGTCACAGAGGGTCCGCCTCGTCCAGCAGGGCAACGGGAGGGAAAGGGGAGGGAAGATGAACTCCAAGTACCCCAAGGTTTAGTGCCGAACGAGCGCACAGAAGATTTGACAAAAACTTGGGAGGAGTTGAAGAGTTTGAAGGAGAAGAAACTTTCACACGAGTCTTTTTACCTGCCGATGAGATGTTTGTAGAGGCCACCCCTGGTGAATGGGAAAAGACCAATGGAGGTGAGAGAGCCGGACGAGGACGATGTAAAATGCATCATGGACTCCATGTTGAAGCAACAAACTGGAGATCATCTTCCCTTCGTTGGCCTCGTCGACCCTGGCCAGGCCGAGCGCAAAGAAGACGTGAGCTTGACGAAATTGAGAGCCGGCGACTACGACATTTTTGTGCTTGGTAGTGGCCACAGTCGGGAAGCGAGGGAGGGGTTAGCACGCATGAACCCCGACAACGAGGAGTACCAATACAATGTCTGTTATGTTTACGTTGGCCTCACGGTCGATGAGGCAAGGCAGGTTGCCCATAGGCATAACCTTGAGGCGGGTTACCACAGGGACTTGAACTTCATCGAGAAGCTCAGGTGCTGGCGCCAAGTATTTGAGAGCAGGGGGTGCGTCAAGTCGCAAGAAGTAAAGTTCGCTTGCCTGAAAGAAGCAGGGATTCCGAATGCGGCTAAGAAATTGAACGCCCAAGACCCATTGTTGCAGTGTGCTTTCAAACCCCAAGAGATTTGGGAGCTCATGTGTAAGATCATGAGCATGTGGCAGAAGGGCGAGGTCAAAGGCCAAAAACTGAAGCCGGCTGCGAGGAGCTTCTTGAAAGCGGACCAGGATCTGGAAACGAGCGAGTCCGAGGGCGCGAAGAAAAGCCAGTGTGGGAAGAGGCTTGATAGGGCAGCTGCGAAGGAACAAGAAATGGCGCTTCTTTATCCTCGGGTGCAACTGCAGGGTAACAAGGTCCCCATGGTTGCCGAGGACATGCCAGCGCAACACTGGATAGCCATGGGTAGTATGGCTCCAGAGAACGCCGTCCCTATCCTCCTTAAGGTCATTGCGAAGCAGATCTCGCTCAAGGAGATGGAGAAGAAGTTCCAACTTGTCAAGCAAATCGCCTACGTCTGCAAGGCATTCGCAGTGGGGGTGGGTGCTGCTGACTTCAAGGAGGCCGAGAAGGGGTATCCTCTCCACACGAAGAAAGAGATTTTAGAGAAGTTCGTTGGTGGCATCAGAAGGGGTCAGACGAGTATCCCCGCACTGGATGGCCATATTAAACGGCCTTTATAATGGAAGAACAAGGAGAGGAGACTGCAAGCAAAGAAGGTTATTCACACGTTCCGTTCAAAACCTCTCGTGGAACCGTTCGTCGACTGGACGGAGGTAACACACGACAACGACTCAGCAGAAGTGAAGATTATCAATGACGACATGCGCTTGTTGTCGAAGCTGCAGACAGAAAAGTTGCCGATATCTCTGGCTATTTTCGACTTCCCTTACGGGTTCGCGCACGAGGGTCACGCATCTGATAATGAGCCGTTTCCAGAGTCGGACGTTGTGGAGGTTCTTCACAATCTAAAGGACGTTTCCAGTGCCCCGTTGTGGACAGTTGCGGGATTCTGTTCGGTGGACATGCTTCCTTCCATCTGCTCCGCGTTCCGGAAAGTTTGCAATGCAGGGCAGAAGCTTTTGACGTGGTGCAAGCCTAATGTGACGAATCCGGGTGGGCCCCGGCTTGTGAGTGCGACCGAATTCTGCGTGCTGGGCTATTACAGCGAGACTGGGCAGCGCGAGATGGCGCACTACAATTTTGATCCCACTCATATGTGTCACAATTTCCAGCTCTTTAACGCTGTGACGCAGAAGTACCAGCACCTTGGTGGCGGTGTCCTCTGCCCGTACCAGAAGCCGTATACTTTGTACTCCTGGCTTGTGAACAAATTCTCTCCCGCAGGGGTCTGTGTTCTTGATGGTTTCTTCGGTTCCGGCACAGGTGCCATAGCGTGTGTCAAGGCAAATCGGAATTGCCTTGTGGTGGAGATAAACACCAAGTGCGCTAAGGGCATCGCCACGAGGCTTCTGACAGACATTGGCGACACACTTGCGCGCGAAACGCCAAAGCGGAAAGAAAAGGTCACACAAGGCAGCCCGACCTCTAAGTTGTCTGGGGATATGAAGTCTGCCGAAAATGAACTCGTGCCTGACCAAAACACGGACACTGCTGTTGGAGTGGCGAACAACGCTGAGGTTATCGTTGTCGGGCCGTCAGGTGCGAGTTTGCCCACTGCCGAGGCTGCTGCCGGCCCAAACTGTTACCGGTGCTGAGCCCGCTATCACTGTGCCTCTTCCCGGTGAGGGTAGACCCGTGCCTGCTTCCATGCCTGTTCCTAGCATTGTTCCCGAAGCTAGACAAGAGGCTGAGATGCAACCTACATCCGGGCCTGTTCCCGCTTCTGCAAATGCTCAGCAAAGTGTCTTGAGCCTCGCCATGAGCCAGGAATCAAGCAGGACCACGACTGGCGGCAGAAAGGGGCGTAAACGAAAGGCAGGCGGTGAAGAGGTGTCGAGTACACAGGGTGGGGTAACGATTGGCCTCAAGGCTAATACTCGCTCACGGACTGCGAAGTGACTGAGGCCACAACGTATTCTTTGGATATATGCCTATATGTCATTTGTGGACACGCACTTTCGATATAGGTCTATATTGCATGTGTGGCCTCAAACCACACATGCAATATAGGCCTATATTGCATGTGTGGACACACACTTTCGGTATAAGCTTATATTGCATATGTAGCCTCAAACCACACATGCAATATAGGCCTATATTGCATGTGTGGACACACTTTCGATATAGGCCTATATCGCATGTGTGGCCTCAAGTCATTTTCGTGTTCTGCCGACTCTCCCGTATTGGTCGCGTCTTCTCCTTCCGCTTGTTATTTTCACCATGTGTAGCCTCAAACCACGGATCGTCCGCGATAATGACAAAAGGTCCAGGAGTTGTCGTTTGTTGGCATCGAATAATGATTTGTTTGGTACATTCCGGTCAAAGAGCCGAAGCAGGATCGAAAATGATCCATGTAGCAAGGATTGCACCTCTCGCAATTGGTGCGAGGTGAGAAACCAAGCTTTATTCGTTCACGAGTCTCTTGTTAGCATTGCATGGTCAAAATGAGGATTCGTGTGGTTTGTGATCTAGGAGTTGCCATTTGTTGATGTCGAATAATGATTTGTTTGGTGCATTCCGGTCAAAGAGCCGAAGCAGGATCGACAATGGTCCATGTAGTAAGGATTGCGCCTCTCGCAATCGGTGCGAGAAGAGAAACCAAGCCTTATTCGTACACGAGCCTGCTCTGGTGTATGTTGCTTTGCCTCGATCCCTCCCAGGATTGATCGCCGCCCCTGCATCGTCGGAGTGTGTGCTGCTTTGCCTGGATGCCTCTCCCAGGATTGGTCGTCGTCCCTTCGTGGTTTGAGCTGTGTGGTTTGGCACATGGCTTTGTTTTTTGCAAAATTATTATTTTGTAGAGTAGGCTAGCTTTTTATTTTTTAGGTCGTGGAAGAGGGAACTAGGCGCACTCGGTTCGTGGTTCAGACCGCAGTAGGTCGACAATTTTGAGAGTGCCATCATTATTGGGAACCATGTGTTCCGTCGTGCATTGTAGCCATTTAGAGGAACGAGGCATGGGGAGGTCGACCCAGTGGCACTCGGCACAGGTGTGGTAGTTTTTCGGGACAGGGGGTACTTTAGTTTGTCTCTCCCAGTATTGGTCGTCGTCCCTTCGTCGTTGGAGCTGTGTGGTTTGGCACATGGCTTTGTTTTCTGCAGAATTGTTATTGCGTAGAGTAGGCTGCGAACATATTGTTTTCTACTGTTTTTTTGTTTTTTTTTTAATTAATTTTGAACTGGTGTACCTCCCTGGTAAAAGTTGATTGCATTCTTACTTTAAACAACCACGCACGTGGTTAGATGCACCAACCTTAACTACGCAAACACAGACACGCAGACACAGACACACACACAAACAGAGGTACACACAAACGCACACTGGGAGTCACACACAAAAGAACGCAGGCACAGAGACACACACCGACACACACAAACACACAAACATAAAGACACATGCTTGAAGTGTCGAAAAATTTTCCCAGAACTATTAGAGGTTTTTAATCACTTTCACCTGCGCCAGTCGTGTTTGTACACATACACACGCACACAAGGACACAGTTAGACACACACAGACACACACAACGACACACGCACACAGACACACACACAGACACACACACAGACACATACACACGCAAACACATACAATGACACACGCACACAGACACATACGGACATACTAACACAGTCCGTGTCTGTGTTTGTATGTTTTTTGTGTACCACACAAGAACACAGACTCACCCCGTGTCCGTGTTTTCATGTGCATGTGTCTTTTCAATCAATCGATCAACCAATCTGTCAAAAAAACGGTCCTACAAAATTGCTTTAGAGAGTCTCTAAAATCTTGAAAATAGTTAAATTCTTGTAAATAATGTTTGTTTTAGACACAGGCACACACAGTGTCACACAAACAGAGATACACAAAGACACATACGCACACATCTAGACACAGGCTTGAAGTTCTTAAAACTATTCCCAAAGCCGTTTCAGGCTCATTCGTTTGTTATCTCAAAAAAACATGTTTATAGTCCTGCAAGATGTATGACACGATAAACGTATTCGGGGATTTTTCGAATGCTCAAACATGTCCTCGAACATATTCTCAAACCTGAGCGAACATATTAGTTTCTAATGTTTTTTTATTTTTTTTTTAATTAATTTTGAACTGGTGTACCTCCCTGGCAAAAGTTGATTGCATTCTTACTTTAAATAACATATATTTTTTGCTAAGGGTATTTTTGTTAACTCAAAATTGATTTATAGTCCTGAAAATTAGTTTTCGCAGATCTTGGTTTTTACCTAACTGCTGAACATGGTCGCCTGCGGCGCACTTAGTGTCAACGGACTGTGATAGTCCTCTGGATACCCCTGATTGGTATTAGCGGGGTCTATGACCAACACGGGTGTGAGTGTGAGCGCGATTGGGTTGTGTGTGGTGTATGGGAGAGTGTTGGTCATAGCCTTTGCTGCTACTCGATGAAGGGTGGGGGACGATGAGAAAGGGCGGCACAGCTACTGGCAGGTCTCGGTCAGCCTCTGCTGCTACTCGAGGAAAGGTGGGGGACGATGAGAAAGGGAGGCACAACTACTGGCAAGTATCGATCTTTGTGTTAGGGTCTTTGTGTTAGGGACGATGAGCTAACAACACGTTTTTGTGGTCTCTTACAAGGAATACCAAAACTGTGGGGACCAACTACTCGAGGTCTTCGCCCTTAGAAAGAAAGGAAAACAAGAAGGAAAAAAAGAACTCACCCTATGCACATACGCACACACACGCATGTGCACATACACACACATGATTGGTTGATTGGTTGATTGATTGATTAATTGATTGGTTAGATGCACCAGCCTCAAGCACGCAAACATAGACACGCAAACACAGACACACACAAACAGAGGTACACACATATGCACACTGGGAGTCACACACACAAGAACGCAGGCACACAAATACACACAGACAGACACAGACACACAGACATAAAGACACAGGCTTCGAGTGTCGAAAAATTTCCCCAGAACTATTATAGGCCTTTAATCACTTTCGCCTGCGCCCGTCGTGTCCGTACACAGACACACGCACACAATGACACAGTTAGACACACACATACACACGGACACAGACACACACAACGACACACGCACAGAGACACGCACACGGACACATACACACACAGACACATTCAACGACACACGCACACAGACACGTATGGACACACTGACACAGTCCGTGTCTGTGTTTGTATGTTTTTTGTGTACCACACACGAACACAGACTCAGCCCGTGTCCGTGTTTTCATGTGCATGTGTTTCTGTGTGTTTGTGTCTATTTCCGTGTGTGTGTCTTTGAGTGTGTACATAGGCACAGACTAATACAAGCACACACACACAAAGTAACATTCCCCAGAACTGTTATAGGCATATAATCACTTTTGTATGTGCCTGTCGAGTTTACACACATACACACGCATAGAAGGACAAAGTTAGACACACACAGACAGACACAACCACACACACACACACCAAACACACACAGGCAGAGACGCACACAACCACATACAGATACACACACACACACACACACATGCACGCACACAGATACACACACACACATACACACAGATACACACACACACACACACACACACACACACACACACACACACACACACACACACACACACACACATACGCAGGTACACATACACACAGGCAGACACACACAACCACGCATATATAGACAACCACACACATAAACACAGACACACAGACAAACACATAAAGACAGAGGCTTGGAACTGGTCCCAAAAGTGTTTAAGTCCTGCAAGCACCTTTGACTTGCCTGTCACACACACAGAGGTACACACACAGACACAAACAACCACGCGCACACAAACACAAACGCACACACAGACAAACAAATTTAATATCTTTCGTTTGTGTCAATCGTGTTTACACATTGACAGACGCATGCAAGAACACTGTTAGACACACACAGACACACGCATACACATACACACACATACATTAGCACAAACACACGCAAGCACACACAGACAAAGTCACATACACACACAACTACACATCAAAAAGTGTTCCCAAAACAAGAAGCACCTTTGCCTGAGGTTGCCCACGTTCATTATGTGCGCATGCATTCAATCCATGCACATGCACACACATGACTGGTTGATTGGTTGGTTGGTTGATTGATTGATTGATCCACGCACATGCGCACACACACACACACACGCACACACTTGATTGGTTGATTGGTTGATTGATTGGTTGGTTGCATGCCTGCAATCAATCAATCAATCGATCAACAAATCAGTTCAAAAAACGGTCCTACAATATTGCTTTGGAAAGTCTCTAAAATATTAAAAATAGTTGAAGTCTTGTAAATAATGTTTATTTTTCAAAATGATAACACAAAATGAAACAGAGAGGGTCGGTAGATTCGGGACAAAGTGCTCTGGGCCGCCTTAGTCCCAGGAATAGCACAAGTCTGAATCCAATCAGGGATATCATTTCAGCTAAGTAATGCAAGTGTGGAAAGAGTACCAAGAGAGAAACCCGGTTCGGTTGTAGTAAAGACATTATTCTCGAAGGAGGTAGGTTTCCTCTTGGACAGAAGTTGCTCAGGTAAGCTATTGGAATTTGGAAAGAGGATAAAAGTTCCTCTCCGCAGGCCTGTGCCTGTAAGCTAAGCTGACTGATACTGTCAGATACCCCGGGTTGAATTGTGAGGTCCCCGCCCTTGATCTTCTGTTGGGAACGATATGAATGCTTTGAGTTTAAAAAAAAACAACAAAAGAAAAACTACAGGGAGTGCGCGTCTGTGTTTGTGTGAGACACACACACACAGCTAGAGAGAGAGAGAGAGAGAGAGAGAGAGAGAGAGAGAGAGAGAGAGATCTTTGACTCACATACATTCAATCCACGCACATGCACGCACGCGCAGACACTCTAATGCATATACGGATACACATCATTGGTTGATTGGTTGATTGATTGATTGATTAATTGTCAATCAATCAATCAAGAGATTAACCAAACAGTCCATCAAACGGTCCTAGTGAATTCTGGCATATAGGCCTATAACTTCAAAATTGGTTGCTAATGGACACACGGACGCACATGATTGGTTGATTGGTTGATTGACTGATTGATTGCATGTCAATCAATCAATCAATCTTTCAACCAATCGGTCCAGCAAACGGTCCTAGTGAATTCTGACATATAGGACTATAACTTCAAAATTGTTTTAGAGAGTCTCTTAAATCTTGGAAATAGTTGAATCCTTTTAAATAATCTTTGCACAAACAACTTTTATCTCACGGACATCTTGAATTCTTAGTCAAAACGCAAGTTCAAAATGAAACAGAGAGAGAGAAAAAAAAAAGAGAGAGAGCGGGGGAGAGAGAGAGTAAAGATCTATGTCTAGTGTTGTGACCCCCATGCGTTCGAAATGTTTGTTGTCCACGCACATCGACACACACACATATGTGACTGATTGATTCATTGATTGGTTAGATGTCAATTAACCAATACATTGATTGGTTGGTGGGCGGGTGCACGCCATCCCTCCTCCCTCTAAACTCTCTAACCGCACACACACACAATCCACATGTCACACACACACAAATACGTAATCCACATGTCACACACACAGACATACACACACACACTTTCTCTCTCTCTTTCTCCACTTTCTCGTGGCTTTCTCGTCACTCTCTTTCTCCCTCTGTCTCTCTTTCTCTCTCTTTATCTCTGTCCCTATCTCTCATCGCCTTTTCAATCCCCACGCCGACCCCGATCGATCAATCAATCGACTGGATAAATTAATCATTCCATTGATCATTCAATCAATCAATCAATCGTCGCTCTCTTTCTCTCTCTCTCTCTCTCTCTCTCTCTCTCTCTCTCTCCCTCTCTCTCTCTCTCTATATATATATATATATATATATATATATATAATCGCTTTTTTCATCCTCACGCCGACCTCGATCAATCAATCGATCAACATGATAAATTAATCAATCCATCGACAATCAATCAGTCAATCAATCAATCGGATCAATTGTTTGGTTGATTGATTGATGAAGGAAGACGACTAACATTGTTTTGTGTTTTCGTTCAAAGGTCGTCCGTGCTACGTCAAATTGTCGATCGGTCGAACGATCAATCGATCATTTAATCAATCAACCAACCAATGAATTCGATATATTATGATCAGTTTATTGATTGATTGATCGATCGATTCATCGGTCGACCGGGCTCGGTCACTCAATCGATTAATTAGTCAATTGATCGATCGATCATTCGAACAACCGATCAATCAATCAATCGAACAATTGATCAGTCAATCAACCAATGGTCTGTTTTTATCTCATTGATCGCTTCATTGGTCGCCCGTGCTCGATAAATCACTCGATCAATGAATCGATCGATCGATGAATCCGACAATCAATCATTCAACCAATCAACCAACCAATCAACAAATCAACCACGATATATTGTGATCGATTTATTGATTGATTGATCGATTGATTCATCGGTTCATTGATTGATTGATCAGAGTCGCGGGCAACAAACCCTTGAGAACGAGACAACCAGTCCAACGCTCAATATTTGCGCCGAACTCGAAGGTTTAGCGCAAGTGAGTGATGCAATCAAACAATCAATCAATCGATGTTTACATTTGAGAAGTGAGAAATTAATCAACGTGCACCTGACAACATGCACACACATGCACTCACACACACACACATTCATCTTTTTTGAGTGCATTCCGAACATAAGAACTAATTTACACACCCACTCACTGATTGATTGATTGATTGATTAGTAGAGAGAGAGAGAGAGAGAGAGAGAGAGAGAGAGAGAGAGAGACAGAAAGAGAGACAGACAGTAAAACGGAGTGAAAATCAAAGTCGAAATTCAATCAACACAAACAAGTAATCGGCTGCAATTATTATTATTATTATACACATTCTGACTCTCTCTCTCTCGTTCTCTCTCTGTCTCAATCTCTCCTCCTCTCGGGCCTCTCCCTCCGTCTCTGTCCTGTACATGCTAATCTCTTTCTCTCTCGTTGTCCCTCTCTCAATTATTGTACACACGCGCGGCCTATTCGGAAACACTACTCATGGCCATGAGAAAGAGAGAGGGAGACACGTGGCATTGCCATGTACTTGAACGTGCACTGGATATCCAGAGTGAACGAGAGAAAGATAGATAGAGAGAGACTGAGAGACAGGGAGACACGTGACATTCCCATGTAGTTGCATGTGTGCGGCCTCTTCGCTGTCGTCCGTGCACCTGCCACGTGGTCCATTCGATCCTTAATCGGGCTATTCCCGTCGATGTCGTCCGTACAGCTGCCACGAGGTGCACTCGCCATCCTTACACTTGCCACGTGGCTGCCACTTGCCAGCTGCCACGCGGTGCACT
>BFEA01000285.1:751488-765749 GCA_003427395.1 Chara braunii | reverse complement strand
CTGTTGCTGCAAAGTGTAGTCCCAGTACCTTTCGCATGGTAGCCTGGGACCGCATACCCACTGCCTGTTGCTGCGAAGTGTAGTCCCAGTACCTTCCCATGGTCTGCTGTTGTTGTAGCCTTTCGGGCCTGCCTTTTGGACTTCTGGTCTAACTCGAGACCTGAGCTCTGGGACTGACACTAACTGGGCCTGCGACCTTTGACTATCTGCTGAATGGACGTGACCCCTGCTGCTGTGGCCTATCGGGCTTGCCTTTTCGACTTCTGGTCTGACTCAGCACTTGACCTTTGGGACTGGGACTAACTCTTGAGTCGGACCAGAAGTCCAAAAGGCAGGCCCGAAAGGTCACAGCAGCAAGGGTAACTGAACAGACGTGACCCCTGCTGCTGTGGCCTTTCGGGCCTACCTTTTGGACTTCTGGTCTGACTCAAGACTTGACCTCTGGACTGAGAGTAAGTCTTGAGTCAGACCAGAAGTCCAAAAGGCAGGCCCGAAAGGCCACAGTAGCAGGGGTCACGTCTATTCAGCAGACTTGAGTCGGACCAGAAGTCCTAAAGGCAGGCCTAAAAGACCACAGCAGCAGGGGTCACGTCTGTTCAGACCTCTGCTGTTGTGGCCTTTCGGGCCTGCCTTTTGGACTTCAGGTCTGACTCAAGACTTGACCTCTGGGACAGAGAGTAAGTCTTGAGTCAGACCAGAAGTCCAAAAGGCAGGCCCGAAAGACCACAGTAGCAGGGGTCACATCTGTTCAGATGACTTGAGTTTATGACCATAAACTCAATTGAAAATACATAAACTAAACAATCTCTTCTTTTTCAATTTGAACAGAAATAAATCTACATTGTTGTCTATTTGAGATTTATTTTTCATTTATATGTATATATATTCCTCCTTGAGTCAATAGAGAGGTCAAAGTAATCTCCTTTTACAAAACAAATCCATGAAAGAACAGTTTTTCTCATTAAGCCCTTTAGGATTCGAACCTATGCTAGAGATTTAAAAGATCTCAGAGTCTGTCCTAAGGTTTAGACCATAGGCGTTATAAACGATATAATACGATTCACGGTATATGCATACATATATCCTAATGAATGAATGATATGTACTAACCTAACATTATATATATATATATATGTATATATATATGTATATATATATACATATATATATATATATATTTTTACATAGATATATACCTATATATATTGTCACTGAACTATTCACTAAGACCGCAAGCACGTGAAGTAGAAGGAGAAATAAGATGAGCGAAGAAAAGAAAAATGAAAGGATAAACATGCAAAGAGACAGACAAACCAGAATGACACAGAACAATGTCCTCTTATTCTTCGTTTCACTATATCCTGAAGAAAGGATAAAAATAAAAAACAAAAGCACATCGAAATCATTAAGTTTCTCAGTCTTCTTAACGCCTCCTCCACCGTGCCTCTAGCGTACAAGGCTCGCCACGTTGATGAAGTTGAGTGCGAGCTGCCCCCATCCCCGTATGCCATAACAACCCACTTGCACGCTATGGGAAAGAGGCAAAGTGGAGGAAGAGGTGTTAAACACAAGGAAGAGAGGAGCAGACAGGGTAACCAGCAGGCAGAGGGAGAAAAAACAAAAGTAAAAATAAAAATCGTTAACACAAACATCTTCTTTCTTTTACTGCATTCTTCTTTCTTGCAGTTTTGATGAAGAGTCTACCACGTTCGGTTTCCAGCGCACCTGCACTTCCTTCTTCATTTTACAATCTCATTCTTAGCCTTTGGACTTTACTTTTTAGGGTGTTAGGGTGCAGGGTACAAACAAAGTAAAATGACACAGACTTATATTCTTCTTTTACTGCAACATTTTTCACTGTTTTGCAGTTTTAGTGAACGGTTTTTCACTTTTTCACATTCTTGTACACTCTTTTCAGCGCACCTGCACATTTTTGTCAAAGTGCAAGGTACGTCTAAGTAAGACCCTCACGACAAATAAGACAACTGTCATAAGGATGCGGGCGATGGTAGCATCCCTCCCGCTAATCCATAGGACGAAAACCATTCAGGTAAGCAACTTCGTCACAGCAGGAGCCAGGGCGGCTAGCATTAACCATACCTCTGAAGCATGCATGTGTCATTTTGCTTTGTTTGTACCCTGCACCCTAACACCCTAAAAAGAAAAGTCCAAAGGGTGAAAATGAGATTGTAAAATGAAGAAGGAAGTGCAGGTGCGCTGAAAACCGAACGTGGTAGACTCTTCACCAAAACCGCAAGAAAGAAAAATGCAGTAAAAAAAAAAAGATGTTTGTGTCAACGATTTTTATTTTTATTTTTGTTTTTCTCCCTTTGCCTGCTGGTTACCCTGTCTGCTCCTCTCTTCCTTGTGTTTAACACCTCTTCCTTCACTCTGTCTCTTTCCCATAGCGTGCAAGTGGGTTGTCATTCCTGATGATCGCCTCCGTGACTTGTTCCATGAAGGCTCGAAGTATCGTCTTAATGGACAAATCACTGATGTGCTTCAGGCTGTTAGAGTCGGCCTTGACGAGTATATTGCTAAATACCTGAGGTCCGTCTCTGAGCAGCTTCGACCGGCCGCTCTGAATAAATTGCAGCAATGGCGCTCAACCATTCTCACACGTTGCCAAAGCAACATCTCATCCCCCCATATTACTACACGACAACCGCACTCTCTTCACTCAGTGCATAGGGCTTTGAGACACCTTCAACAACACTTTGCTATTGTTCCTGTCGACAAGACCTCACATAACTTAGCAATCTATTGTAAAAATTGGTACCTGTCTCATTTATCTGCTCATTTGGACAACCCTACCTATGACTCTGATGGTGAACGCCCCACAATCGTCATGGCCTGCAACCGGCATGCCCTCTGTTGTGCATGCTTCAGAGGTATGGTTAATGCTAGCCGGCCTGGCTCCTGCTGTGATGAAGTTGCTTACCTGAACGGTTTTCGTCCTATGGATTAGCGGGAGGGCTGCTACCATCGCCCCCATCCTTATGACAGTTGTCATATTTGTCGTGAGGGTCTTACTTAGACGTACCTTGCACCTTGACAAAAATGTGCAGGTGCGCTGAAAACAGTGTACAAGAATGTGCAAAAGTGGGAAACCCTTCAGTAGAATTGCAAAACAGTGAAAAATGTTGCAGTAAAAGTAAAATATAAGTCTGTGTCATTTTACTTTGTTTGTACCCTGCACCCTAACACCCAAAAAAAAAAAAGTCCAAAAGGGTGAAAATGAGATTGTAAAATGAAGAAGGAAGTGCAAGTGCGCTGAAAACTGAACGTGGTAGACTCTTCACCAAAACTGCAAGAAAGRAGAATGCAGTAAAAGAAAGAAGATATTTGTGTCAACGATTTTTATTTTTATTTTTGTTTTTTCTCCCTCTGCCTGCTGGTTACCCTGTCTGCTCCTCTCTTCCTTGTGTTTAACACCTCTTCCTTCACTCTGCCTCTTTCCCATAGCGTGCAAGTGGGCTGTTATGGCATACGGGGATGGGGGCAGCTCGCGCTAAACTTCATCAACGTAACGAGCCTTGTATGTTAGAGGCACGGTGGTATATATCCTAAAGCCTTGGACACTGGGCCCTTAAAAAAAGAAAGGAAAAAAAAAAAAAAAAAAAACCATCTTACAGTTTGATTTTTTTTTTTTTTTCGGTACTAGGATGTAATGGAATAACAAATCATGCGAAGTTGCGAAATAATATAATGCTCCAAATGTTACTTCCGGGTTGAATTGTGAGGTCCCCGACCTCAAGTTTCATTTGGTAAAATAAAAATAATAATAATAATAATAATAATAATAATACTTAACCAAGACATTTGATTCACAATAAAAAATATATCTATTTAAAACAAAGAATATTCAAGAAAATAATATTCTTAAAAATCTATGATTCATTCAAAATTTTATAATATTTATGTAATTCTAATTTTATGTATTACATATGTTTATTGATTTGATTTATCTATTTCTATTTATTCCAATTCAGTAACTTTCAAATTTTAAATTTGTAAACATCGCAGGCGAGTCAGACCACAAGTCCAAAAGACAGACCCGAAATGCCACAGCAAAAGCTGAACAGACGTGAACCCTGCTGCTGTGGCCTTTCGGGCCTGCCTTTTGGACTTGTGGTCTGACTCGCCTGCGACGTTACCTTTGGGA
This sequence comes from Chara braunii, assembly GCA_003427395.1. Taxonomy (NCBI): domain Eukaryota; kingdom Viridiplantae; phylum Streptophyta; class Charophyceae; order Charales; family Characeae; genus Chara; species Chara braunii. Next base: position 761,584 of record BFEA01000285.1, on the reverse strand, counting down.
CTGAGACGAACTGGGCGTGCGACCTTTGACTCTGCCGAACAAACGTGACCCCTGCTGCAGTGGCCTTTCGAGCCTGCCTTTTGGGACTTAGACTCAAGACTTGACCTCAGAGGTCAAGTTTTGAGTTAGAGCAGAAGTCCAGGACCTGTGAGTGTTTACCGACACTTGGTAGTCACTTCAATCTGTCTTCGACACTAATGAAATGTGAGCATGTTACTACAGTCTTCCCCCAAATACAACGCACAATCATTAGAATTGGATTTAGACTGAAAGACACCCCAAATACAGTCACAATGACCGTACGCTGTATTCGGGGGAACACTGTAGGGCTCTAACGTCTAATACATATAATATTCAATTCAGAAATAACATATGCTGAAAAGAAAAACACATAACATGAAAGTAACATATTATCAGTGTGATGTGCACCTCGTTTGATTTTCGACTTTCAGGAATTTTTATATTTTTCGTGTTCTCATCGTTTGATTAATTCATTGGCACATGAACCTCCCACATGGATAACAGTGTTACAGGACTATAAAAAATAAAAAAAGGGAGGTCAAATTCAATTCCAATAGTTTACGAATTTATCTTTCAACTATATGATTTGGTGAGAATAAATCATCAGTATAGGGCTATAACCTTGAAAGCATAAAATATTATATTCTGAAACGATGAGTGGCAAAAAAAACACTCCGTACGAAAGTTTCATGTTAATAATCTGTTGTGTACAAAGTTTGATTTTCGACTCTTAGAAACAACTACATTTCTTAGCAATCGCATGCAAAGGATTCGTGGAACTGTACAAATGTTTCGACGCCGGACTTCGACATTATAGGGTTATATCCCAGTTTCACCATTTGTCTAAAAAAAAACATTTGAATGAACATCAATACACTTTGAAGGCTTTTATCCATGTTTTTTTATCTCTTGATGTTTTTATGATTTTTAGGGGTTAAATTCTACATTTTTTCGTAAACCATAGATTTGTTAAAAACTAAACTCCGTAAAAAAAAATGATTTCAGTGTGGTCGAATTTGGTTGTAAAACGGGACAGAAAAGATGACGAAAATTCGTTTCTTTCCGGTTTGCTCATGTTTAAGTGTACCGGAGGACTGTTTTTTTTTGCTGTTTTCTTTTAAAAATACGAGCCCCTGATCGCACTTTTGCTAATTGTGTTTTTTCTTTGTGTTTCAACTACCTTCTCGTTCACGCCGAATGAGAGTGTACCGACCGCCCTCGAAAAATAACATTTTTGAATTATTCTCATATTTCGTGCAAACCAAGGATTTTGTTTTCTCTGGTTTTCACGAATCCTTTATTAGGCCAGTTTGGCGAGTTTACACTTATCTCTTTAAACTATTTGATTGCTCTCAATGTCTCCAATGGTACGACTGCGATTGGCACAAGTGTGCTATGCGGCAGTCTAAGGCAACGTGTCCGGAGAAGGTGGCTCGGCGACAGTGTTAATCGAGGCGTCAGGATTTCCTCGCTACTCTCGACCGCAACTTAGCGACGTTACGGTGATCATGGATTACACCGACCATCTGTGTGTCATCTCTTTATTCGATCGTGAGGACACAGCACGAGAATTGTATGATTGAGGACATGAACTAGTAGATGATTGGAGATGGCAAATGGCAAGGCCAGGAGACCAGCAACGGAAGCCATCAACGACTTCGCGTTACGAACCAGTCACATTGAACCTCCTGAAGAGCGTGTCACTATGCTTCGTGGTTTCCAACCTCCTCCTCTCCGATGAGTCGTCTCTCCACCTTCACTTTCCCTCCTCATCTCCCTGTTTTCTGGCCTAGTGAAGCAAATCCATCACTATCTCTGAAGATTTGTTCTTGTCGAATTCCTCCCTTTTGTCGACATCATATTCAGCGGAATCAGTCGTCGACTGATCCATCACATTGCTATTTTCTTTCCGTCCTCGCTCCTTAGCCTTGTGAAACTCTTCAAGGGCATGTTATCAACGACGACGAATTGACTCTTCTTCTCGTTTGGGTGTGGGAAACGGGAGCAAAGGGGTTGCTAATTGGATTTGTATGCGGCGAAGTGATCGACGGTGGACAATCGAGGGTCGACAACGAGCTTTTCGTGTTCCTTGCACAAAATTTGGAGGATGTACTGCTCGACATAATCTCAAAGAGCCAAGACTCTCCCACTGTGGACTTCCTTCAACGAACACTCTGCCCAATCGTGTTATGGACATGGTGGTCCGAAGGTGGTGAGCTCACAAGTGATCTTGATCCCTCCACGTGGATATACCTTGATCTCGACGCCTTTAGCCATGAGAAGATTGATTTCTTATGCACTTATCGTCGTTACCGACAACACAACGAAGTCACTTTGGACAACAACGAAGAGGAAGTAGACGAAGAAGATGTAGAGTGTAGCGGACAGTCTGAAAGATCTGCGGAGTCAGAAAACTCATCTGAATTTGAGGAGCCTAAATCAAAAGAACCATCCTGCTAGCGCCACGTGGCCGCCGCAGCAACCACCCGTCTTGAGGCTAGCAAACCCTGGAGATTCACCAAGGAATTCGATCTAGCATTAAAGACCACCACTCGCTAAGATGGTGCAGAATTGTCGCGCCGCCATCATTCATCCTCGCTTTCCCCCACCCCCACCGCCCATGCCGCCATTCGCCCCCATTCCTCTTCCCGCTATACCTTTCCATCATCGTCCACTTTTTTTATTGTCCTCGGGATTTTTCCTCCTTCTCTCAGCTCCCTCGCGTCAAATTTCCTGTAGATTACCGACTTTTTACCCCCTCTGCCTTTTACCAGCATGATTTCTCTGCGAAGTCACCCCCCAACTTGCTACTAGATGTCCTCAACCTTCCTTCTTTCTTAATATTATACTTCTTAGTGTAGCATGGAGGCAGTACAACCACATGGAGTTGCATTGCATCATCTTTGGGAACCTTTCCCGCTGTGGAAGATTATGAGGGTCTCCGCGATGGAACCATTCGTATCATCCTTACTCTCTATATACCCACTCTTTCCCCCAACTTAATCATCGCTTCCCCCTTGCGCATCGCATCATCCACTATGTTGAGCTATAGGATGCTTTCCGCACCCATTTCCCTTTATTCCCGCAGCAAAGGCCCGAATGGCCAGCTCCTCCAATCAGATTAGATTATGAGAATTTATAACTGAAATGATCATACATGGAGGAAGATTGTGCACCGAGGTAATCGGACCATGATGGTGTGACATGGAAGACACCTACGAGCGGAGTCCCCATCATCCTTCCCTTCTTGTTTCTAATGTCCTTGCTATGCAGGAATGACGAGACGAGCTTGCTACAAACCAATTTAGGATCGGGAAGGATCCGGACCCATGAAGCAAGAATTGCTCCGTGAGGTTTAACTCCTCGTAAAGATGTTGACTCTTGTTAGTGGTGACGAGACAAAGGATTTAAGTCCCCTTCCCTCCCTCTTCGTCTTCTAATCATTGTACTTAGGAATCCATGAAATTGATTAGCTTGGTATGTTCCGCACATCAAAGCCAATGCATGATTGAGATAAAAACTAGCCTATGTGGAAAGGATTTCGCCCCGAATATTATTTTTTCACCGTAGGTGGAACAAGTTTAGTTATGTTTCTTCCCCCTCATTGTCCCTCTCTGCATCCTGCATGCGATCAAGAGATCGCAAAAAAATAAAAACTCCCTCAACGGCACACACGTACCAACTTTCTTTGCATACTCAAGTTTCTCATCCCCTCCATTTTTTTTTTATGGTACCCGTGGAGTAAATAGGGATGATCTAAGTTGAGTTCCTATTGCTCTACCGGGTCCAGATTGCGGTCTCGGTGAACGGGGTGTCGAGCTCAGCATATCCTGACATGTTTTTGGTCTCTTATGTCAAAGGAGCTCGTCCATGGTAGTCCCGGTACTTAGACACATTGGTCAATCGTACCTTGTTGCTTCTGCAATTGTAAAAAAAAAATTCCCCCTTTCCTTTTGAACTTTTACATAGAAATTTCATGCACCTTAGCAAGCGCGCCTGGATTGTTTTTTTTCTCGGGTTTCTTGAATCTAAAAATTATGATTGTCTGTTGAGATACTCAGCAACGAATCCTCTCGTTGTGCAAAACACTGCAAATATAAAAATTATTTAAATACCCCTACAAGCCTCACCTAATGAATGTTAATGGATCAAAAAAGTTATAGTAATCCGCACTTGCGAGGAATTTTCTTTCGAACTTTTCAGTTCCAATTCGCTTTTAGGAATTAGGTGCGACTTCACTAGTATTCCATATAAATGTTCTGGTGCCTTTTTAATTCCAGGCGCATGCATCTTTCTGCGCCGCGTTTCCGCAAGCAATCTCTCATCTATTCTCCAATCTTGTTCTTTGCGCCATTAGCACTAAGTTGTAATTTTATTCTCTCCCTTCTCTTTGCACTCTTCTTCCTCCTTACTTCCATTGAATCTTGGTTTTGGTATGCCTTGTCTTTTGTAACCTCCGTTCTCGCATTCGTCGATCACCTCCCTCCTGTACCTGTAGAAATCAGACGACAGCGTATATAGAGGCGCTGAAAACCCTCACACTGCGATCTAATTGGCTACGAAGTATTTCATACGGATCAACATGGCCTTCTCCAGTGTGTCTCCGTTCTCTCCTCCTCTTTATATCATCCTCATTCTATCTCCACTCTTTCCTTCTCTGCAACTAAAAATCTTATGAGCACACTGCTCTAAACTATCATTTCGTCAAAATAGACATCTTTTATTTTTTGAACAAAATTCAAACCGAGTTTTTTGGCCGAAAACTCGCCAAAATTTATTGTTCATGAGGGTTCAGCGTCTTACAAACGCTGGACCCCCTGCCTGTACATGGACCTAGCTTGAGACCAGGCACCTCCAAGCATGCCTGCCTGGAGGTGTCTGGTCTCAAGCTATGTCCATGTACAGCCAGGGGGTTCAGCGTTTGTAAAGCGCTGGTTCCTCATAAACAACAAATTTTGACGAGTTTTCAGCCAAAAAACTCGGTTTCAATTTCGTTCAAAAAATAAAAAATGTCTTTTTTGACGAAATGGTCGTTTCTAACTCGCTTGCAATATATAAGCCCACTCAAGAGGAGTAGTGGATGGATGAGGTGGTGATTAACATAGCGGAAAGTATTGAAAAGTCGGCTACAACGTGGTGGGATTGCGTGCTTGATCCCTGCCACGGATTGTAGGATCCAGTCGAATCTGCACAAATGTTGAGCGGAAGGGGTGACGATCGTTGGGTTTGAGTGTTGTGCATGCTACGACAGTGACCGTCAGTATTCAAGCAGTGAATAAGGAGTTGACTGGTAGGATGACCCGGGGCAATAGCTTAAGAGCAGAAGGTTGTGCACCTTGTTTTTTTTTCTTTGTGAAACTCCCTTGTGAGTGACATTTTGGAAGCGAAGTGCATGGAGATACGCCAAATGTCTCATAGTTTCAAGCAAGCGCATACTCTTTTTTTTTTTTTTTTTTTTTTTCGTCTCTTTATGAGTCCATGTTGAATGTATGATTGTAAGTATGTTACACTGTGTGGGCGTGTGTAGACGCATAACCGTGTATGGACATGCGAATATATGATTATATGTGTGTATGGGTGTATTGCCAAGTGTTTGTCCTCGTACCGTCAAAAGTCTTATTGGGCTGTGATCTTTGAAGCACAAGGACCAACGTCATAGTGCGTCTGTCTCTTTCATTTCAGAGTAATATTTTAATGATGGATGTATGTAGCTTTGGGTTATCTTTCTTAATCATCGATCTCATCAAAAATATTATCTGCGCTTCCTATCAATCCAATGTTTCAGCAGGGAAAGACGAGTTCCTTGGTTGGATGACACACGATCATAGCTCGAGAGCAGAAAGTCGTACACCTTGTTTCTTTTCTTCGTGAAACTTTTGTGAGTTACATATTTTAAGCTAACTGCATGGCGATACGTCATATTTCTCTTAGTTTTGAACAAGTATATACTCTCAATTTTTTTCCTTTTCTCCCTCTCTTTGTGAATGTATGGTTGTAAGTATATCGCGCTGTGTGGTTGTGTGCGGATGCATGGCCGTGTGTGGACGTGCGAATAGATATTATATATGTGTGTATGGGTGCAAGTACCTATCCTTGTACCGTCAAAATCTTATCGGGCTATGGTCGTTAAAGCATAAAGACCAACATCATAGCGCATTTGTCTCTTTTGTTTGGGAGTAATGTGTTAACGATGGATGTATGCAACTTTCTTAATCGACGATTTCGTCGTACGTGTTCTCCATGTTTCCTATCGATCCACCTGATGCGTTCCTCTCCTCTTGAAGGATGTTATCAAGAACTTCGTCTCATCTCGATCGACCGAAAGATCGTAATTCTCCTGATACCTTTCACTTACCTCGTTTTGATCATCGCCAAGTTTTGAGTACGTATTTTTGACAACCATTTCACATGGCAAGATCTTTGTTTGCTTGTCGCTAAGGATACCAATCGTCGTGTATCTCTCTGATAATTTTTGTTGATGTCACCCGGAGTATATCTCCATCCCCTCAGCTAAAAAAAACTTCTTTTGAAATCTACCATTAGCTCCTGGGGTAATTCACCATCTCGTTGGAATATGGAAACAATCTTTAATTCACGTGGGCTAAATTCCACCGCACAAGTAACCCTCAAAGTCACAGAGGGTTGACCATTTTGTCTTGTGAACGGTGGATGTATGTGTATCGGTCATTTGGACTAAGCTCGCTGAATCATCGGGATGCCAACTTCTCAAACTTACCAGATCGCAACCCTTCCCGTACAACGAGGATCGAAAAAGTGTTTGTGAGTGGGACGTGCGAGCAGCTATCCCTACGATAGGCGGCCCTTATTACTTCCCTTTTGAGGCACAATGGTTGGGATTTGTAAATGCTGGTTTTGTGATAGTTGATACTCACTTTCCTTCTTGTTCTGTCTTACTTCCCTTGAACGAGTTGATAGTCGTTCCGTGGCCGGGTATTGCACCCCAATCACCTCGTGCTTTGTGCAATGATTGTTGCCGCACAGAACGCTTTCGGGCCAGAGGATTCCACTATCGGACACGTGGTAAGGAGGAATACAAGCAAAATGCAGTAAGACTCCGACCCTCAAACTTGGATTCAGACCTCTGTGGCGAGCGTCGTTGGTCCCTTGTGCGAAACTGAGATCCAACGTGCATTGCCCCTCCCTTCCGACCTAGAAAGAGGCGTCACGCAATGCGCATCGAAGTTCAAATATACTTTTTGGACTAGCTGACCGTTGAAAAAGAGTCTGCTTCCCTAACCTCTTCGCCTATTGGTCATCGCTCCATACGGGTTACCACACATGATATTTCAGTTTCGTCTGTGTCTCCACCTTTTGTACGCTTAGTCACTCCGATACGGAAAGCAGAGTAGGGTGTGAGGTTGGTATCAAACATCATACATGTGTCCATTGACCCTGGTGCGGTCATCATCAATACATCTACATATTGCATCGTCCTTCTTCCCCGCATCTCTATGGTTACAAATAATGCTATCTACTGACTTGTTACGGCTCCACACCAGTTTTGTTTTTCTTACCAGCGTGCCCTTTATTGCAGGGTGTAGCCTTGTTTCACATATCTGTCTATACATGACCTCTCTCACTTCCCTCCTCGTTATCTTACTGGCGTATCTAAGTGACACCGTCATCTTCCTCATGATGCTCACCCTCTCCTTACTAATTACTTTGCCAGTGATATCGTTGATCTTTTTCCTTGTCCCCTTCACCGGGAAAGCACCGGCGCTCGGCGCTCGTATAGAGATGCATTAATTTTCCTTCCTCCATCCTCCAAAGCTCATTCCGCTTGTGCGGCACCTTAAGGAGCAGTCAAAGGTAATGCTTGCTTCGGTCTTGTGCAGTCTCGACCCGTGTGATCACCTTGAGCCAAACTTTCTCACCAGCTTTAAGCAACATTTTTGCATGCACTAAAACTACAGTCTTGCCATTGTGTACAACCGATGTTATGCTATAAAGTCTCTTCATCACCAGCCAACTCTCTCCCCATATCTGCACTTGACTGCTCCCTATACAAACTGCTTTACCCTATTTGCTAGCGTTATCAATTGTCTTCCTAAGGCTCGTGTTGTTGTCGGTATCACCATGCAACTTGAATGTGACGAGTAATCTCCTAGCCTTTAAACAATTCATCTCTCACTGCCTCTTCCTCTCTCCCTTTTGTCTGATCGACTACTTTTTTTTCCCTTATTACCTATTCCAACTTTATTCAATGCACAAGACAACTACTTGATCAGCATAGTCTCGAGATGCTCTCAACCTCATTGTTTGTGTCATAGAGGTAGTGAAGTGTGCCTCGAGCTGCCCTGGCCTAGAGCTAAGGCTATCAGGCTATTTTTTTTGTTCGACATGTGGGACCAAGACGTGGCCTGATCCCACAGGTCGTGTGCTAAATTAGTTCAGTCCAATCCTGCCATGTACCACTGTCAGTACCGGTTTAGTCCAGTCCAGTGAGTCTGTTGGGGGTATACCCTAGGTGCTGTCTGTTTTAGTCTAATTTCTCATTTGCACAGTTTGGAATACGTGCGTGTTGAGTCTGCGTTGGAGCTACATTGTCCCTTCCAACTCGATTTTCATCTTCCCCATCCTCATCCTTTCATCTTAATCCTAACAGGCCACCATCCCAGCGGGTCGTTACACTAGTATCAAAGCGAGCTTTCCTCCCCGGTCCCCTCACCCCCTCCATCGTTTTCCACGTCACTTAAGCCAAGAAAAAAACAAAATCACCCCCCCAATGACACCGGTGCTAATTTTGGATCGTAACTTAGCTGTAATTTAGCTTGTTGTAAAACTCTTGTCGAGAAACTTCCAACAACTTGTAGAGCGCTTACTTTTGTGCGCTGGTTCGGGAGCTACAATGATTTAAAGATTGCAATTATTTTCAAGCTTCGAAACCACACGTGCTCATTTTTCAACAACTGCTATTACTACAGGCAGTGGCTGATGTCGCGCCATATGCTGTTCGAAACGACTTTGAAAAAGTTTTCCAATAGGTCCTCTTTCGCCAAATTCCACCCTGTGGATGAAACGTTATTGGCAAAAAAATGTTTTCCCTCTTCCTCTCCTCTCTCTGCCTGTGGTCATCTTGAAGCATGCCGCCGTGCCACGTGACAATATTTGAAGATTTTGAAAACCCCTCTTATTAGAGGGTTGCACTACATGTGGACAGAGAGTTTGGGGATCAAGATCTTACCCAAACCCATCATCTTTTTCAAGATTTGATCTCCATGGATCAGATATGGCCGTCTCACCGGCTGTTTAGCGGTAGTACTACCTACCGCCACTTTCAAGAACCCCTTTCACAAGGGGTTGCGCTACTATTAGAGGACAGTGTGCATACTCCGGACACACCCCGCTACTATTGGAGGACCTCTTTGATTTAAATCGTCTTTTTTTCTCCAAGAAATTGAATTACCTTGTTCCCTACTTTTTTTCTTATTTTTTTTATTTATTATTTTTTATATTTGTATTTATTATAAAAATTTAAATTTTTCTACATCACCTCTATATCTTGTTAGGACATAGTCATTTCTGCTATCTGCACACATTTTCACCCCTTGACGGCAACAAAGTGTTGCCGAAATTTTATCTTTTCTCCCTATTCTCATCTCCCAGCACATTTTGACCACTTGGGAGTAGCAAAGTGTTGGCAAAATGTTCTACTTTTTGCTTAGTCATTCTTCTTGACGGAACACTTCGATCCTATGGGGGTAACGAAATGTTGCCGAAATTTTTGAAAATTCCAAAACTTAGTTATCTCTTCAGTCTCCTCCACCACCTTATTTCTTTATTTTTTATTTATTTTTCAAAAAATTTTAATATGCGTCATTTTGAAACTTAGTGTGCTTCTCTTCATTTTTCCTTCCTCTTGGCACATTTTTGACCCTATAGGGAATAGGGAAATGTTACCGAAATTCCAAAAAAATAACATATTACTTCTCTCCTCACTTTTTGCTTATTTCTTTCTTTCTTTATTTTTATTATTATTATTATTTTTTATCTTGAAATTTCACTATTTATTTGTTTTTCTTTACCCCTCCCCTGCATGGTTTTTTTTTTTTTT
>BFEA01000285.1:716714-740010 GCA_003427395.1 Chara braunii | reverse complement strand
TGGATCTGTTTCGAGCAGAGTTTCGCACTCCACAAACAGAATTGAACTCCAGGTCCCGCAGGTTATCAATTGTTGGACAGTCTTTGATGCTTAATCGCAACTGGGGCATAGGTTTGTGGGACTGTGGTGGACCTTCCTGTTGTACGTGGATCTGTTTCGAGCAGAGTTTCGCACTCCACAAACATAATTGAACTCCAGATCTCGCATGTTATCAGTTGCTAGGCAGTTTTTGATGCTTAATCGCAACTGGGGCTAGGTTTGTGGGCTGTGGTGGGCCTTCCTGTTGGATCTGGATCTGTTTCGAGCAGAGTTTCGCACTCCAAAAACAGAATTGAACTCCAGGTCCCACAGGTTCGTTTCTGTTGAATGGGATATAAGCAAAGTGCGAGTGAACTCTCACTTAAGCGGATTTGCTCGGGGTACATACCACAAATGCGAGTGAACTCTCACTCAGATGGAGAACTAGGTGCGCACACCATTAGCATGGTGATTTAATATGGACGCTGGCTTGTCATCTATATATTCCCGGATGAAAATGTCATCAAATTTTTGCATAGACAAATCCATAACATAGATTTGTAACATTCAATCTTGTCATCTCAAACATCGATCTCCTCCTTGACATGAGCATCTTTTCATCGAAGACCAATCGGATAAAAAATAGTAGTATATCCGCTAAGATTATATTTTCACTCTTTTTCCCTTAAACACAAAGTCTGACAACCCGTCTAAATCTTGTGACAAATGGGGTTTCCCACGGACGAGGGCGTGAACCGAAGCCATACATAACATTCATAGATGATCCATATACGTGAATCTGTGGTTTCTCGACTGTTGCACTCTCCGAAAATACGGACATGTATTTCATCCTAACAAACCCTCTTGGTCGTGCTAAGGAATTTTCGATACAGTCTCGTATGGCGGATACTTTCTCTTCCACCTCACGCCATAATGAAAAATCTTTGACCAGACTTACTCTCACCACATCTATCCGCCCATCTACACCGCGGCTATACTGCAACGCCACGAACTTGGACCCCTGAAGTACCAACTCGTTCCGTGATACACGTACAGCTGCATCCACGAGTTTCCTACTTTCGTTTGAAAAAGCCACACATAACACTCTGGCGAAAGCACATCCCTTAGTAGTCAACTGGACACAACAGAATGACACAGCTTGTGGAGAAATCCATGGGCAACAGGGTCCGTACTGCTCCAAGAATGAACAATGAGGAGCGCAGTCCACCAACTCTTGCTTCTGCGAACTTTCCCAAGTTTGTGGCGAAGACGTGATGTACTCGCAGTCGAGGCGACTGCTCAAGCGGCTAAGGGAGCGGAGTGATTTACACATACGGGTCAGGAACTGGGCTTGAGGACACCATCATGCAGTGTAATAAGGTTCCCGAACTCTAACATATTGACGAACTTTTAATGGTTTGCCCAAGGGCAAATACACTCCATCGCGTTCCAATTGCTATTATTCCATTCGTCAAGATATTGGTTCATGTAGGGGACAACGGTCATCCATGAGTCCTCTTCGAAGTCGTCTCTGGTTGATTCGTGGATCCACATATAACCGGTACAATGCCGCACCGATTTCGCACAAAGAGGGAACGGTTTGGTTAAGCGCAGGTACGTCTCGAGACTCATGTTGATGCTTGTCGACGTTCTCGACGATATTATGCAATCTACACATCACACACTCATACACGATACATACAGACATGTAGACACTCGTAAATAAAGTNTGATGCTTGTCGACGTTCTCGACGATATTATGCAATCTACACATCACACACTCATACACGATACATACAGACATGTAGACACTCGTAAATAAAGTTGGCAAATAATAACTCCCCTGGTGAGGCCAACACTCAGTCGTCACATCCCGTTCTGTACATTCACAAGGTCCTCATCAAAGGTTTCTACATAACGCGAATGAAAATCACAAGAACGTTTCCGCCTGAAAAAAATAAAATCTTTTAAGTCAAATTGCTTGGAGTCATTGCGAAAACAACTTGTTCGAGGTCTGTGGTGGCCCTTCCTGTCGGACCTGGATCTGTTTCGAGTAGAGTTTCGGACTCCAAAAACACAATTGAACTCCAAGTCCCGTAGGTTATCAGTTGTTGGGTAGTCTTTGTTGCTCAATCACAACTGGGGCTAGGTTGGTGGTTGTTTCTGCTTAATGTGATACAAACAAAGTGCGAGTAAAGTCTCACTTAAGTGGATTACTCGGGGTTCACACCACAAGTGCGAGTGAACTCGCACTTAGATGGAGAGCTAGGTGTGCATACCATCAACGTGGTGATTTAATATGGACACTGGGTTGTCATTTGTCTATTCCCGAATGAAAATGTCATCACATCTTTGCATGGATAAATACATAATATAGATTCGTAACATTCAGTCTTGTCATTGCAGTTAGATGGACTCTCACTTTAGTGGATTGCTCGGGATTCACCCCACAAGTGCGAGTGAACTCGCACTTAGATGGAGACCTAGGTGCCCACACCATCAGCGTGGTGATTTAATATGGACGTTGGCTCGTCATTTGTATATTCGCGGGTGCAAAAGGTTATCAAATCTATGCATGGACAACATACATAACATCCATTCATATAATTAACTCTTTTCATCGCAAACATCGACATGGAAAGACCTGCAAGTTGCCTAGTGTTTGCCAAAGGTCAAGTTGTACACCACACGGAGAGCTTCCAAAAATTATTCAATGCAAAAAATCATTCAATCGCAAATTGCAAAGTACACAGAGGCGTTTCCAAAAATCGTTCAATGCAAAAAATCATTGAATCCTACATTGGAAAGTACACAGAGGCTTTCCAAAAATCACAAAGTATATGGAGACTTTCCAAAAATCATTGAAGAACACATTCTAAGGTACATGTAGGGTTTCTAAAAATCATTCAAACCCAGGTCGTAAAGTACATGGAACCGAGAGGAGAAGACGAATGACCTACGCCCTCGTCTACACAACACGTGAATGTGGATATCTTCTGGAAAAATCAAGCTGTACACCGACGCCGTACAGTCTTATATGACACGCCCTCATCTACACAAGACGCTTCCCTACAGTCTACATAACACGCCCTCGTCGTCAAAGCCACGAAAACACAACCCCTACCTCAAAAACGAATATGTCGAATACAACCTCAACCGAAGTCCAACACAAGCCGAAAAGTCCGACATTACACTACAAACAAGCCATGCCTCAAATACGAATATGGCGAACACAAGTTCAACCGAAATCGTACACAAACGCTGCTTCAAGCCGAAGACCTAGACAAACGCTTATTTCTGCCAAAGTTTTACATTAGAGAAAAGTTCATCCAAGTCCGACACGATATTCACCTGCCTACACAAGTCCCACACAGAAGCTCATCCAAGCCCGATACGATGTCTCCAGCGTGATAGGGCCGGACCCATTGTCGAAGGCATGAGGTGATAAATGCGAGTCTATTCGCATATGGAATCCGAATATCCTGAGACGATGAGTATTTTCGTATCATATGTCGTGTGACAATAGTTACTATGATCTCCATGGTAGCAGTATGTGCAGTCTTCGAGTTGCCTCCCGCGATTCTCGTCGTTGAGCTCGGCTATATCGAACTCGACTAAAAGGACTTGGTTCGGCAAATCGAGTCTAGAGATCTGCTTTGTTATTCGGCAAGTCGCGCTCTAGTCTATCTCTTAAAATTTCATTCAAATTGTTCGAGTTACAAATTTGGAATGGATAACGGTTTCCCCAGAACGGTGGGCTGTCATCACCTTCTGTTCGTAGAACGACGGACTGTCATCATCTTCAGGGACCGGAAGGTAGCGCTATCTGGGAAGCCCAATGTTGCGAAACCACTTTTAACCATAAACGTTCTCAGTTGGGGCAACAACTGTCGTTCGTATTCAATAAAAATCAATCGGATGTAAGCATAGTCTAAGTTTAACGCCGGTAGTAAGGATGTAGATGTCCAGCATCGCAGTAAGGGCAGTCGCACACATATTTCGTCTTCCCGTTGCGCAGTGTCACATCCTAAGGTCCGGAGGCTGAATAATGCATACGACGGTGAACAAATTGCAATTCGTTGTCCCTATCTTCAACTGTGAAATTTATTTTGTCACAGCGATCAAAGAGGTAGTGGAGTTGCTGGTGCACCAAGCAGTCAACTCTCAAATCTAGCTCTTCCTTGAGTGCAGGATCTATGGCTGGCCTATTTTTGAACTGGGCAAGGGAACCAGTAAGCCCAAATGTGTGAAGCGCTTGAAATGAAGTGAGTTTCACACCATGAAATTCCTCCCTTGCGAAGAAAATAACTCTTATTCTTCGACCGTCCACCTTCACAGCAGTGAAGAGCGTTACGACGGCGGTGCCACGATTACACACCCTCACTCAACCGAAGTAGTCTATAATTACCGGCGTCGACGTCGTCGGTTTCCCGAGGCAAAACCAGGCACAAAGTTTTTGATACAACTTGTCCGATGACGCCCATTTTAGTTTTTCACATAGAATGTGCCATGCTTCCACCATCTCAGAAGTTCGGACGGGTTCCTCTTCGATGGGTTCCCTCTCCAGAAGTGATTCCAACCCGATAGGGCATGCCTGTACATCCTTCATCAAAGTGTACAGGTACCAAAAGTTCGACCCTTTATCACGGAAAATCCGAAGGGGTCTTTCTTCCGCACCTTGCCACAAAGGGATTTCCCCGTTGGGGGCAACATCATTTTCGAGGTGCAGGTAGTCATGGTCCACACCAGAACGCCCAATGTCCTCCCAAATATTCTTTGACAAAATGATCAGATCGATGTTTGACGCTGAGGAGTTCCAACTCTGCGATGAAGTATCGACATCCATTCTGCATCAGCGGAGAAACGCAAGGAAGCGCGTCAGTTGCGATTCTCCCCGGTGGATAAAAAAGAACCAAGTGCATAAAAAACAAATACACGATCTTATCGGATGCACGCAAGGGTTCGATAACTAGGAATAGATTCGTACTTCGCAAGAGAGCGCAAATTTTATAACTGCGGTTGAATTTCGACTTATTTTCCATACGTCATTCATGTGGTTCGATAAGTGAGAATAGATTCGCACTTCGCAAGAGAGCGCAAGTCCTGCAACCGCCGTTTAATCTCGACTCATTTTCAGCACGTGCATCAATTGGAACGGTCAAACTACTCTTCTATGAAGGACCATTTCCTTCCAGATATTCAGGATGTCCATTGCGACAGTACGGACAGTCGTACACATCACGCCGCAGGCCGTCGACAAGCGTCGATATCACGCTGTCGGCGAGCATACTACCACTCCCAATTGTGCAAGGACACACCCACTCAAAGGAACAATGGAAACACCTACAAGGGATGCCCGTCTTCAAAGTTACAGGGGAGCAGTTTCACCTTCCTGGTACCCGACCGGTGGTAGTGATCTGTGTGGAAAACAACCTCCATGTTGTGATCCCTGTATTCAACTGTCGATGATATGTCATCTCAATTATCAAAAAGGTAGTGCAACTTACTGTGTACTAAACAGTCAACCCTTAACTTGAGCTCCTTCCTTAGAGCCGCATCTACGGATAGCCGAGTTCTGAATCGCCCTAGAGCACCGACAAGTGTCGGGCTGTGAAACGCTTCCTCGCGACTTAGGGTGACACCTCGGTACTCCTCCCTTACAACAAAATGAGCTTTCATTTTTCGACCATCGACCTTGATGACCGTAAAAAGCGTAGTAACGGTAGTGTTGTGATTCAACACCCGAATTCGACCATAGTAATCAACAATAACTGAGGTCTGCAATTCCGGTTTTCCAAGGCAAAACCATGCACAGAGCATTACGAGACTCCTGTCTTGGGCTGACCATCGTTGGATGACACAAAGGGTGTTCCAAGCGTCAATCATCTTCGTTGGAGCAACAACGTCCCCAGGCTCCTTATCATCCTCCTCGTCGCCGTCGGGATCTACCTCAACCTCAACCTCTTTCTGCAGCGAGTACAGGTACCAGAAGCTCGACCCGTTATCCGAGGCGACCACAATTTGTCCGTCATTGTCAAAGGTTAAATGCATAAAGATTTTCCCGTCCGGCGCAACATCGCTTTCAAAGGTTAAACGCATAAAGATTTCCCTGAGCGACTGCTCAAGCGGCTAAGGGAGCGGAGTGATTTACTCATACGAGTCAGGAACGTGGGCTCGAGGACACCATTAGACAGTGTAATGAGGTTCCTGAACTCTAACATACTGACGAACTTTTAATGGCTTGCGCAAGGGGCAGACACACTCCATCGCGTTCCAATTGCTATTATTTCATTCGTCAAGATGTTGGTTCATGTACGGGACGACGGTCATCCATGAGTCCTCTTCGAAGTCGTCTCTGGTTGCTTCATAGATCCATGTATGGCCGGTACAATGCCTCACCGATTTCACACAAAGAGGAAACGGTTTTGTTAAGCACATGTGCGTCTCGGGATTCATGCTGATGCTTGTCGACGTTCTCGACGATATTATGCAATCTACACATCACACACTCATACACGATACATACAGACATGTAGACACTCGTAAATAAAGTTGGCAAATAATAACTACCCTAGTGAGGCCAACACTCAGTCGTCACATCCCGTTCTGTATATTCACAAGGTCCTCATCGAAGGTTTCTGCATAACGCGAACGAAAATTGCAAGAACGTTTCCGCCAGAAAACAATGCAATCTTTTAAGTCAAATTGTTTGGAGTCATTGAGAAAACAAATTGTTCGGGGTCTGTGGTGGCCCTTCCTGTTGGATCTGGATCTGTTTCGAGTAAAGTTTCGGACTCCAGAAACACAATTGAACTCCAGGTCCCGCAGGTTATCAGTTGTTGGGCAGTCTTTGTTGCTCAATCGCAACTGGGGCTAGGTTGGTGGTCGTTTCTGCTGAATGGGATACAAACAAAGTGCGAGTGAACTCTCACTTAAGTGAATTACTCGGGGTTCACACCACAAGTCCGAGTGAACTCGCACTTAGATGGAGAGTTGGGTGTGCATACCATCAGCGTGGTGATTTAATATGGACGCTGGGTTGTCATTTGTGTATTCCCGGGTGAAAATGTCATCACATCTTTCCATGGACAAATACATAAGATAGATTCGTAACATTCAATCTTGTCATCGCAGTTAGATGGACTCTCACTTTAGTGGATTGCTCAGGGTTCACACCACAAGTGCAAGTGAACTCGCACTTAGATGGAGACCTAGGTGCCCACACCATCAGCGTGGTGATTTAATATGAACGTTGGCTCGTCATTTGTATATTCCCGGGTGCAAAAGGTCATCAAATCTCTGCGTGGACAAGATACATAACATCCATTCATATAATTAACTCTTGTCATCGCAAACATCGACATGGAAACACCTGCAAGTTGCCTAGTGTTTTCTAAAGGTCAAGTTGTACACCACACAGAGAGCTTCCAAAAACCATTCAATGCAAAAAATCATTCAATCGCAAATTGCAAAGTACACAGAGGCATTTCCAAAAATCATTCAATGCAAAAAATCATTCAATCCCACATTGGAAAATACACAGAGGCTTTCAAAAAATCACAAAGTACATGGAGCCTTTCCAAAAATCATTGAAGAACATGTTCTAAGGTACATGTAGGGTTTCTAAAAATCATTCAAGCCCAGGTCGTAAAGTACATGGAGCCGAGAGGAAAAGGCGAATGACCTACACTCTCGTCTACACAACACGTGAATGTGGATATCTTTTGGAAAAATCAAGCTGTACACCGACGTCGTACAGTGTTGCATGACATGCCGTCATCTACACAAGACGCTTCCCTACAGTCTACATGACACGCCCTCGTCGCCAAAGCCACAAAAACACAACCCCTACCTCAAAAACGAATATATCGAACACAACCTCAACAGAAGTCCAACACAAGCCGAAAAGTCTGACATTACACTAGAAACAAGCCCTGCCTCAAATACGAACATGTTGAACACAAGTTCAACCGAAGTCGTACACAAACGCTGCTTCAAGCCGAAGACCTTCACAAACGCTTATTCTTGACGAAGTTTTACATTAGACAAAAGCTCATCCAAGCCCGACACGATATTCACCTGCCTACGCAAGTCCCCCATAGAAGCTCATCCAAGCCCGATACGATGTACCCAGTGTGATAGGGCTGGATCCATTGCAGAAGGCATGATGTGATAAATGCGAGTCTATTCGCATATGAAATCCGAATATCCTGAGACGATGAGTATTTTCGTATCATATATCGCTGTCGGCGCGAATACCCTTACAAGGGTATCCGCCCTGTTTGTTTTTTTTGCAAGCGACAAGAAATAGGTTTGGTTTAAAGGCTGAGTATACCGCGCTTGCCGCGGCTGTGTCTGTGACCTACGTTGACGGGATGGTTGGCTAGAATTGAGTATGTGTGGGCGCGCGGATTTTTGAGGCGCGCGTGATCTTTTTTTTTGTTGATGATTGAAGGGTCGGCGTGACCGCCGGCCAAATTATGTCCTTCTGACTAAATGAGGATTGAAAAGATTATGTTTCACTGATGGGCGTGCTCGCCGTGAAGGCCTGTTGCGGGAGCCCGGCTTGTTATTCATGGGTTTCTGTGTGTTCGGGATGCTAACAAAACTTATCCATCCCGCCGTTTTGAGAATACACGCCGAGAGTCCGACGTGCAGGGGGTGCCGCGGGCGCATTGTCCGCCGGCCAGGACCTGCAGGGGAGGAGATTTGAGTGTGTGCATGCCCGTTGGGACTCGAAAGAGGCGCGGGGCATTGTGGGGAAGGCCACTACAACGGCTGCACACCTGTGAAACTTTCCTCCATGACGGTCATTGAAGTTCTCGCTCGGACATTTGCTGCCACCACAAGGACCCGCGTCGGACCCGGCACGGCGAGGGCCGCAGCTAGATAAGCAGCAGGCCCGGGCCCTTGGCTCTGTGGCCGCTGTTGGTGTGCGGTTTGCCCATTGGGGACCCGAAAGGGTGACCAGTGATGTTTGAGTGGGGGCCGACAAGGGGGCTGGGCTCCTTGTAGAGGTGCGTGCCAACAGCTGTCGAACAATCCGCCCGACGGACTGGGGCATAGGGGCGGAAGACTAACCGGAATTGCCCTGCAGCTGGGCTGGCCGGGGGTGTTCCCTCAAGGTTAGCTGAGGTAGTAAGGGAGGCCGCCGTGAGGAGGTATAAGCAGACCGGTAGTGAGTGGCGTGGGGGATGAGCGGAGTAACTGGGCAAAGGGGCTGAACCGGGACGGGAAGACGTGCAGAGTGCAGGCGGAAGAAGGAAGGGGGTGCTTACCTGGGCAGTGCCGAAGGCTTCGGTTAATATTGCCGCGACAGTGGGCCGCACGGCCGTGTGATTGGGCGCAGTGGGTGGGAATGGACGCCGAGAAAAGCAAGGGGCGGCCGACGGGCGGGTCATCCGTCGGATTCGGTATAAGGGCGTTGCACTATGCGAACTCGGTCATTGACCGATTTGCCTTTGCCCCCATCCGTAGCGGACAGGGCCGTCGGGCGTTTGCGGCACGATCGGGAGAGGCGCTGATGGCAACAGACAGGCAGGAGGGACGGAGGGGTGGATGAACCCGGGCGGGGTAGCACGCCGGGTACCTCCGGTATGGGGAAGAGTGACGGAGCAGTGAACCCGACGGGCGCAGGGAGGGAGGCCAGGCTGAATCTGGGCGACAGACTGTGCCACGAACAGTCGGAGAAACTCTGAGAGGGAAGAACGAACCCGGTCGGTAATCGAGCCGGGTGCATTCGCACGGGGAGATGGCGGGGCAAGGGAGGAGGAAGATAGAAAAACAGAGACCTCACTCGTTTTTCCATAAAAATGAGTGAGGAGAGACACGAAATAGGAATCTTTGAGCCTGGCGATCCTGAATATGGAGTTAGATTAATGAGAAAGTTAGTAAATTAGAAGGTTAGGGGAGACAGCAGTGCGCGGAGGTATCGGGCTATGGCGGAGTGGCCAGCGAAAAAGGAAGTAACTCCCCCGTTTCTTGACAAAACAGGTGGGGAAAGATGCAATCCCGGGGTTTTTGCCCCGGGCGAAACAGATGGTATAGTTAGTTTTGGGGTTAGTTGATTAGAGCTGGAGTTAGTTGAGAATGGTGCTGCGCTGAACGATGGCGGAAGTGAAGGAGGTGAAGAGTGAGAAGTGCCTACCTCGCTCGATGCCGGATGAAATCGAGCGAGGAAGGTCTTGATTTAGGGGTTTTGGGCATGGGCGAATGCGATTCTGCAGTTAGTTTTGACAGGGAGCCAGTCGGTTTGAAGTTAGTAGAGAAAACGGTGCGTCGAGTTATGGCGGAGGGAGGATATGGCGGAAGGAAAAAAATGAGTAACTTTCTCGCTTCCCGATGGTTTTAGGCAGGGGAACATGCGGCTTAGGAGTTCTGATATCGGGCGAATCCGATCATAAAGTTAGATTTAACAGGAAGTTAGTGAGTGAAAAGTTAGTAAGGGAAACGGTGCGTGGAGGTGTCAACGAGTGAATGGAGGAAATATGGAAAACAGTCATCTCCACCTGTTAGTGGACGAAATCGGGTAAGTGAAGGTGATAAACTAGCGTTTTGGGCCGGGCGAGTACAGTGGCAACGTTAGTTTCTATGTTAGACTAACAAATTAGAAGTTAGTAAAGGAATGGACTGTGCGGGAGAGGGAGAGCTTTGATCAAGCAGATTTGGCTACTATTATTGATGGATATAGGACGCACTTACCTGATCAAGCCGACGCCTGTTTACGAAGATGCAGGCATGATGAGGAGCCTGCCGTGATGAAACACATGGTTGCGCTGATCATTGTGCGTTACGAGACACAACGGGCCCGACCGCTATTACGGGTCAGATGAGTCAAGAGAAGGAGGGGGGGGGCTTACCAATACGATGGGAGCGCAGGCTGTGATGAGGAGGAGGGCTCGATGATGCGTCTTGCCGATTGCGATCTCACCTCCGTTGAAGTTCGCAATCGCACCCGTTCCCGGAGGGCTAACGTGAGTGTTCACATGAGCACTGTGAGTCTGTGACTCGGACCCGATTTAGGACTGTTGCCCCGCCTTGGAGTTGCCCTCAGTTGGGCTGGCCGGGGAGATACACGTATTTGGTGGAAATGACGACCAGCTACGGGGAGAGTGGCGTTAGGCGAAAGCAGCGAAGCAAGGAGAGTAAGCAGATTCGAGAGCAAAGGGGAAGCGGGAGAGACAGTAAGGGAACTTACGGCTATGAACAGGCGGACGGGGTGAGCCGGAAGTAAAACTGTGGTATCGAGCAGCGTGCGAGCCCGATACGGGATACCGGTGTACTTACCCGTGAGTTCGAGGAAGAGGCAGGAATAGCGGGAAGTTAACTGTAGAGGGAAGGAGGCTAGATCAGGCCGAATGCCTGACCACTCAGACCGCTGTAAGTGGCTGCATACCATTGCACGCTGTTGTATGTCGCTGCGCACGGTTGCCCACTGCCGCGCGCTACTGTGGACCGCGGGCTGTTGTTGACCGCTATCGAAGGCGGCTGCTGCGGGTTGAGCACGGGCCATTACTATCGTTTTAGCTAGGCACTGCAGGGGGGGCCCAGGCTGTGGCTGCGATGTGCGGCTGTCGCGGACCACGCACAGACTGATGGTTGTTGACTGTGCGCAGCCGTTAACTGTTACAGGCTATCCCCAACTGACTGCAACTTATTTTCGGGTTACTGTTCCGTTGATATGCAGTCCGCAGCGACAGAGATTGGGTCTACTACAGACTGTTGGGCCAATCTGAGTACAAATGCTTGGGGTGGTGTGGCTGCTGTCCTACTGCGGGGAGCAGAAGAGCTAGGGGAGAATGGTTGTTGTTGACTAAGTTGGGGCTGCACGGGCGACGTGCACGCCGAGTATTACGGGATGCGAGTGTTGTGATTCGCTGTGGTTGCTGCAATCTGCTGTGCGCTGCCGGCAGCTATTGCCAATTGCTGCAGCCGGCTATACGGCAGTGGTTGGGCGAAGAAAACGGATTGGAACTCAGGAGAGTGGGTGGGCTAGAGAAGGGGGGGCTGGTACGGCGGGGTGAGGGCTCGTTAGGGACGTGATTTCGATAGCCTGACTTGGAGTTGGCCAAGCTGCTACGTTGGCCGCCATTGCGGGGCCCTCAGGCGACTGAAGATAACAAGGCCCTCTCCTGCGAGTCTGAGTGCATCTCTCTTGGATCTGAGAGTCTCAAACCCACCTCCTTCTGCCCTTCTTACTCTAAGTCTAGTCTGTTGGATATGAGAGGAAGGCGGCAGGCGGGATTGCAACCCGTAGGACCGCATCAAGACTCTGTGGGGAGTCAACCCACCGATTGCGGGAGCTCTGCCGGAGCTAAGGAGGAGCTCTGGAGGCAGGGAAAGGTAACCATTGTTTTTTCTTCTATAAACCCAGTTTAACCCTTATCTGTATTTCCCATTGCATCTCTGACTAAGTATATGGTGTGCAGCCTTACTTTGACTTTTGTTTGACTTTCAGGACGCTGAATCAGACTAAGTAAAGGAATGTCTGCTCAATTTCGGTTTCAATTTTGTTGATTGTGTGAAATCAGACTGTTAAAAGGAACTGCATCCGGGAAAGGCGGGGTGGAGGGCTGAATTGCATGAGGTTTGACTGGGTCATTAAGGCTGAGAAGTCCCCATAAGTTTGGGGAGACTCGGTGTTTTGTTTATTTTGGTTTGCATGGAGCGTCAGACCCTTCTTTAAGTTTAGGGGGTCTGATTGCTCATTAAGGGTCAGATTGTTCTATAAGTTTAGGTAGCCTGACTGCTCTGACTTGTGAGGGATGCTTGTGGTTGACTTTTTCATGAACCAAGTGAATTCTGTAAGTTAAGGTGCCTTGGTCACCTTGCTTAATTTGGGTTTTCTTCTGTTTATTTGTTCTCTGAACGAGGAGGTCTGAGTTGTTCTATAAGTTTAGGCGGCTCAGCCTCTTCCTGCTCTTTATTCTGAAGAAATAATCTTGGCAGAGGGGCAGATCCTTCTGTAAGTTCAGGGGATCTGACTCGATGCCACACACATGATGACTCAGATAGAAATGAATCTGGCAAAGAGTTAGATCCTTCTGTAAGTTCAGGGGGTCTGGCTCAAAGCCTCGCACATGCTGGAACCTAATGGTTATAACTTGACTATATTTTATTACTATTCTATCTAAGAACGAGCTAATCAGACTGTTCTATAAGTTTAGGTGGTCTGACTATAGCCGTATCACAACTTGAAGAGAGTAGAATAAAACTGATGGTAAGTTGGGGCAGGCTGAACTTAAGTTAGTTCAGTCCTATGCAGCCTTAGAAGACAAAGGGAAGACAGGTATATATAACTTGAATATCTTAAACAGTTTAGGGCGACTAGAATGGCCTAGTCATATGCCCAAAGAAAAGAGAAGTAGTTGTGCTCTCTGTTATGTGTATACTCTTTGGCTAAGTTAGGCGCATTCCATAAGTTTGGGTGGCCTGACTTTATGCCTTATGTAAGCTGGGTATGAATGGTTATATCACTGAAAGACTATGAACTATTGTCTGATCAGATGAACATGGGATGGAGAGAGTACTTACCTTTGTGGTTTGGCCTGCATGTGTCTGAATAAGGTTACTACTTGGACTGAATTTTAGTTCGATAGGTAGTTGCTTTAGTTGCTCGCCGCGTGCTAGGGCCATGAGAGTTAGTTTCAATTCCTGCATTTTCTAAGCTAAGTTTTTTTACTTAGATCAATTCTTGCATTTTCTGGGATCTTTTCTTATACTTGGCTTTGTATAAATCTTGACAAACTACTTTCTCTACGGGAAGCGCTGCCAAAATTTCTACGGATCCAAGGAGTTGTCAAATTTTGACTTGTCGAAGTTCAACTTGTCTTTTCTTTATATCTAACTTAGTAAAGATTTGGAAAGTCTCATTTTCTAAGGGGAGCGCTGCCCAAATTTTTTGTAATTCAGGGAGTTAGACAAAATTGGAGTTTGAGAAGTCAAGGTTATTTTCAAATTATGAACTTAGTCTTGTATAAATTTTGGAATATCACTTTTCTGAAGGGAGCGTTTCTGCAAAACTAAGGAGTTAGTTAAATCTTGTCTAAGTTGAACTTAAGTGGTCTTTTGAGTTCATATCTGGCTTAGTATAAATCTGGGAAGTCTCCTTTTCTAAAGGGAGTGCTGCCCAAGTTTTTACTAATTCAGGGAGTTAGACAAAATTTGACTTTCTGGAGTTAGAGATCATTTCTGCTTTCATATTTAGACTTATATAAATTCTGGAAAGACACTTTTCCTACGGGAAGTGCTATCGAAATTTTCTTGATTTAAGAGGAGTTAGATTATATTTTGACAGGTGACGATTTTTGTGATCCCCCCTGAATAGGGAAGATTCTGCAGTAGGTCTACCTTTGCTTAGAAACTGGCTTAGAGATAGACTTAGGCTTAGCTTATAAGGAGATTTTGAGTGAGAATGTGTTATGGAGTTGTACTCTCCACACTTATGATTTTAGCTTGGGGATTCGTCTGCCTTGTGGTACATGTCTTCTTGATCGATCAATTCAGGATTTGAGCTAGATTCAGCTTGGTCCAATAAGGATCATCTTCTGTTATCACTGATAACAGGTCGGTAGCCGATTCGTCGGTTTACGATTCAACTCCAATTCACTCCTGCCACTCAACCTAAAAAGACTTTAGCCTTGTGATTGAACTGTTTTGTTGTGTTTTCACCCGGACTTTATTGAATGACCATCCAACAAAAGTACTGAGTATTTATTTAAGAGTTGCACGAGTGAGGCTTGTATGGCTAAAGCGAGGGGTATGAGTGCAAGGAATGGTTGAAGTTGACACCGTGTAGTGTGTGGACTTCTGGATGAATCTTTGATGTGATTGCAGGTGCGTTTGTGGTTCGGACTCTGGATGTGATTGTCTGCGATTACGTACATATATGGTTCGAGGAAGCTTCACTGTGACTGTGAGAAGTGATCGTCTTATATAACTAACCCTTATATATTTATAAGTGCTCCAAGTATTTGAGAGGCTTACTGTAATTGTGCATAAGGGTTAACCAGATTGTGCATTGAGAGAAAAGGGAGATCCCCTTTTATCCTTTGCTTCTTGGAGATTTTTATAGTCGGACGTTTTTCCTTGACCGGGATTTAAGGTCCTTGTCCAGGACATCCCAAGCCCTAGACTCTGCAGGGAAGGAATCTGCCCCCGTGCAGAGCCTATTTGCCTTGCCTACCGAGACGCTCAGACCAAAGGTCGGAGATCTCGTGGCGCCTGCACGACTATTCCTTCAGCCGTGCAATATCGTGAGGGATTAGACCCTCACGACACTTCGAGTCTGACACTTGAGTGTCATAAGCGGTACTCGGATCCACGAGGGACCGCTTGATTATGGGCACTACATAGTACACCATCATTGCGACTGCTTCCGTACACTTGCATTGCGAGGCGATATGAGTTAGCCCTGCTTCGGCGCGGTTTTAAACTAAGTCTCGCGTGCGACGCGTATCCGATTTCCACATCGGAGAGTTATGGGATGACTACTGAAGGGGCTAGGAGCGTTGTCGTGTTGTTTAGTGTCGTTTCGTATGTGTGTGTGTGTGTGTGTGTGTGTGTTCTATTTTTGTGTTCGTAAAGTGGTGTGCGCGTGGTGTGTGGGATGCGTCATAGTCGACCGACGTCGAGCCGTGCTAGGGGCTTTAGCGCCCCAAGATGTCGATTCGCGTGCGGGTCCGATAGGCGTATTACTGCGTATACCCCCTATGCTATAGCGAACGAGAAACGCCATCGGCAAGTCCATCTCTGCGATTGCAACTGATTAGCTTTCGTACTGTGGATTGGTAGCTCGGCGGGGATACGCCCACCGACGGGAGGTGACAACTTCCGTAAGGTGAAGGTAAGTCGTGTCTCGCTTAGGCCCTATCCTGTCGTAGGGGCTCGCGAGAGGTATGGCTAGCGCACTCGGCCGGAGCGGCTTGCGGAAGCTCCATTTGTGTGTTCGTGACGAGGTTGGTCCAACTCCTGCGTGACGCGGCCGGGAGGGTCCCTCGTTGCCCCGTGCGGTGCCGGACCGATGCGCTCGACATCGTGTGAAAAGAGTTACTACGATATCTACGGTGGCAGCATGTGCAGTCTTCGAGTAGCCTCCCTCAATCGTCGCCGTTGAGCTCGTCTATGTCGAACTCTAATAAAAGGACTTGGTTCGAAAAATCGGGCCTGGAGATCTGCTTCGATATTCGGCAAGTCGCGCACGAGTATATCTCTTAAAATTCCATTCAAACTACTCGAGTTAAAGATTTGGAACGGATAACGGTTTCCCCAGAACGGTGGATTGTCATCACCTTCTCTTCGTAGTATGACGGACTGTCATCATCTTCGGGGACCTGAAGGTAGCGGTATTTGGGAAGCCCAATGTTGCCAAACCACTCTAAACCATAAATGTTCTCAGTTGGGGCAACAACCGTCGTTTGCACTCAATAGAAATCAATCGAATGTAAGCATAGTGCGAGTTTAACGCTGGTAGTGAAGATGTAGATGTCCAGCATCGCAGTAAGGGTAGTCGCATACATATCTCGTTTTCCTGTTTCGCAGTGTCACATCCTAAGGTTCGAAGCTGAATAATGCAGACGACGGTGAACAAATCGCAATTCGTTGTCCCTATGTTCGACTGTAAAATTTATTTCATCACAGCGATAAAAGAGGTAGTGAAGTTGCTGGTGCACCAAACAGTCAACTCTCAAATCTAGCTCTTCCTTGAGTGCAGGATCTATGGCTAGCCTATTTTTGAACTGGGAAAGGGAACCAGTAAGCCCTGATGTGTGAAACGTTTGAAATGAAGTGAGTTTCACACCATGAAATTCCTCCCTTGCGAGGAAAATAACTCTTATTCTTCGACCGTCCACCTTCACGGCAGTGAAGAGCGTTACGACGGCGGTGTCACGATTACACACCCTCACTCGACCAAAGTAGTCTATAATTACCGGCGTCGACATCGTCGGTTTCCCGAGGCAAAACCAGGCACAAAGTTTTTGATACAACTTGTCCGACGACGTCCACTTTAGTTTTTCACATAGAATGTGCCATGCTTCCACCGTCTAAGAAGTTCGGACGGGTTCCTCTTCGATGGGTTCCCTCTTCAGAAGTGATTCCAACCCAATAGGGCATGCCTGTACATCCTTCATCAGAGTGTATAGGTA
Organism: Chara braunii; assembly: GCA_003427395.1. NCBI lineage: Eukaryota > Viridiplantae > Streptophyta > Charophyceae > Charales > Characeae > Chara > Chara braunii. The sequence continues at coordinate 722,848 of BFEA01000285.1, read as the reverse complement.
CCAAAAGTTCGACCCTGTATCACGAAAAATCCGAAGGGGTCTTTCTTCCGCACCTTGCCACAAAGGGATTTCCCCGTCGGGGGCAACATAATTTTCGAAATGCATGTACTCACGGTCCACACCAGAACGCCCAATGTCCTCCCAAATATTCTTTGACAAAATGATCAGATCGATGTCTGAGGATGAGGAGTTCGTACTCTGCGATGAAGTATCAACATTCATTCTGCATCAGCGGTGAAACGCAAGGAAGCGGGTCAGTTGCAATTTTTTCAAGTGGATAAAAAAAAATCGAGTGCATAAAAAACAAATACACGATCTTATCGAATGCACGCAAGGGTTCGATAACTGGGGATAGATTCGTACTTCGAAAGAGAGCGCAAATTCTACAACCGCGGTTGAATTTCGACTTATTTTCCACACGTCATTCATGTGGTTAGATAAGTGAGAATAGATTCGCACTTCGCAAGCGAGCGCAAGTCCTGCAACCGCCGTTTAATCTCGACTCATTTCAACATGTGCTTCATGTGAAACGGTCAAACTACTCTCCTATTAAAGACCATTTTCCTTACAGATATTCAGGATGTTCATTGCGACAGTACGGACAGTCGTACACATCACGCCGCCGGCCATCGACAAACGTCAATATCACGCTGCTCGCGAATATACTACCACTCCCAATTGTGCAAGGACACACCTACTCAAAGGAACAAGGGAAACGCCTACCAGGGATGCCCTTCTTCACAGTTACAGGGGAGCAGTTTCACCTTCCTGGTACCTGACCGGTGGTAGTCATCTGTGTGGAAAACAACCTCCATGTTGTGATCCCTGTATTCAACTGTCCATGATATGCCATCGCAATTATCGAAAAGGTAGTGCAACTGAATGTGTACCAAACAGTCAACCCTTAACTTGAGCTCCTTCCTGAGAGCGGCATCTACGGATAGCCGAGTTCTAAATCGCCCTAGAGCACCGACAAGTGTCGGGCTGTGAAACACTTCCTCGCGACTTAGGGTGACCCCTTTGTACTCCTCCCTTACAACAAAATGAGCTTTCATTTTTCGACCATCGACCTTGATGACCGTAAAAAGCGTAGCAACGGTAGTGTTGCGATTCAACACCCGAATTCGACCATAGTAGTCAACAATAACTGAGGTCTGCAACTCCGGTTGTCCAAGGGAAAACCATGCACATAACTTTACGTAACTCCTGTCTTGGGCTGACCATCGTTGGATGACACAAAGGGTGTTCCAAGCGTCAATCATCTTCGTTGGAGTAACAACGTCCCCAGACTCCTTATCATCCTCCTCGTCGCCGTCAGGATCTACCTCAACCTCAACCTTTTTCTATAGCGAGTACAGGTACCAGAAACTCGACCCGTTATCCGAGGCGACCACAATTTGTCCGTCATTGTCAAAGGTTAAACGCATAAAGATTTCCCCGTCCGGTGCAACATTGCTTTAAAATGTTAAACGCATAAAGATTTCCCCGACCGACTGCTCAAGCGGCTAAGGGAGCAGAGTGATTTACTCGTACGGGTCAGGAACTTGGGCTCGAGGACAACATCAGGCAGTGTAATGAGGTTCCCGAACTCTAACATATTGACGAACTTTTAATGGCTTGCGCAAGGGGCAGACACACTCCATCGCGTTCCAATTGCTATTTTTACATTTGTCAAGATGTCGATTCATGTACGGGACGACGGTCATCTATGGGTCCTCTTCGAAGTCGTCTCTGGTTGCTTCATGGATCCACGTATGACCGATACACTGCCGCACGGATTTCGCACAAAGAGGAAACGGTTTCGCTAAGCGCATGTGCGTTTCAGGACTCATGCTGATGCTTGTCGACATTCTCGACGACATTATGCACTCTACACATCACACACACATAAACGATACATACGGACGTGTAGACACTTATAAATAAAGTTGGCGAATGATAACTCCCCTGGTGAGGCCAACACTCAGTCGTCACATCCCGTTCTGTATACTCACAAGGTCCTCATCGAAGGTTTCTACATAACACGAACGAAAATCGCAAGAATGTTTCCGCCTGAAAAAAAATGCAATATTTTAAGTCAAATTGTTTGGAGTCATTGCGAAAACAAATTGTTCGGGGTCTGTGGTAGCCCTTCCTGTCGGATCAGGATCTGTTTCGAGTAGAGTTTCGGACTCCAGAAACACAATTGAACTCGAGGTCCCACAGGTTATCAGTTGTTGGGCAGTCTTTGTTGCTCAATCGCAACTGGGGCTAGGTTGGTGGTCGTTTCTGCTGAATGGGATACAAGCAAAGTGCGAGTGAACTCTCACTTAAGTGGATTACTCGGGGTTCACACCACAAGTCCGAGTGAACTCGCACTTAGATGGAGAGCTAGGTGTGCATACCATCAGCGTGGTGATTTAATATGGACGCTGGGTTGTCATTTGTCTATTCCCGGATGAAAATGTCATCACATCGTTGCATGGACAAATACATAACATAGATTCGTAACATTCAATCTTGTCATCGCAGTTAAATGGACTGTCACTTTAGTGGATTGCTTGGGGTTCACACCATAAGTGTGAGTGAACTCGCACTTAGATAGAGACCTAGGTGCCCACACCATCAGCGTGGTGATTTAATATGGACGTTGGCTCGTCATTTGAATATTCGCGGGTGCAAAAGGTTATCAAATCTATGCATGGACAAGCTACATAACATCCATTCATATAATTAACTCTTGTTATCGCAAACATCGACATGGAAAGACCTTCAAGTTGCCTAGTGTTTTCCAAAGGTCAAGTTGTACACCACACGGAGAGCTTCCAAAAATTATTCAATGCAAAAAATCATTCAATCGCAAATTGCAAAGTACACAGAGGCGTTTTTAAAAATCATTCAATGCAAAAAATCATTCAATCCCACATTGGAAAGTACGCAGAGGCTTTCCAAAAATCACAAAGTACATGGAGCCTTTTCAAAAATCATTGAAGAACACGTTCTAAGGTACATATAGGCTTACTAAATATCATTCAAGCCGAAGACGTAAAGTACATGGACCCGAGAGGAAACGGCGAATGACCTACGCCCTCGTCTACACAACACGTTGTCGGGACTGGTGAGTCCCGAACGATTTCCCGTCATTCGAGAGACCGTATATGACTAGTTTGAGCACGCCAGAGAAAACTGGAGGTAGGAATGCTGAAAAGGATCGGAAGCGTGGGCAGAGACGGTAGGAAGCTAGAGGCTGCCCATAATCGTCAGGTTCGCCAAACTAGAAAGGAACTGTCTAAGCGGGAGCGACAAGGGACTGTGAGAGAATAGCAGGAGCGACTCTTTTCCCAAGGACGGAGAAGGGCCGCCGGGAAGTTGGTAGTAGCATTGGGGGTGCACAGCAAGGGAAGGAAGGGAAAAAGGAAGGAATAGGGCGCAAGGGGCCGGCGAGACGCGGCGGCAGGGAGACCAAGGAGATTGCCCTAAGGCGGAAGGACGTCAGGGGCACCAGGGGAAGACAGGGCACAGGCGGGACAAAGTGCCGGGACCACAAGGAACTAAGAAAAAGTGTGGTGCCGGCGGGATGAGGAGCCGGGGACCACGCGAGACCAAGGGACGGCGTGGTATCAGCAGGGCGAAGTACCCGAAATCGGGAAAAACCAGGGGATAGACGAAGCGCGGGCGGACCAAAGAGCTAGGAACCACGTGGGCCTAGACAGGATGGCTGCGCCAACGAAACCACTAGTAGGGCGAGTATCGATGGGATAAAGCGTCGGAAGCCGCGGACAGGGGCCGGAGGTCGGAGCCGTCGGCTGGATAGTTGGCAACCGGCTCGATAGAGGGACGCGCGTGATCGGGTCGTCACCCGGGGTGACTAGGAGCGGTAAGCAAAGGAGGAGAAGTCGGGCGCTGACATAAATCGTCGACGGAACGGGGGGGCGACGGACATGTGACGGGAAAGACGGAGGACACCTGGGGCGACCCAGCGGGATCCTGGATCCAATGCAACGACAACGATAAAAATAAAATAACATAACGTCGGGTGGATGAGACCATCCGGGCCAGGGGTACGGATGAAAATGATAAGTATCGCCGCGACAAGCGCCAGCAAGAGGTGCCGAGGGGAAAAAGAGGAGGGGGTAGTAGTAATGAGGGGGCTGGCCAGCGGTCCGAGTATCTCGGATCGGCCAGGCCAAGAAAAATAAAGTTCCGAGGGCTCCACGTGGAAAAAGGGTTGGCCGAAGAAAATCGGAGCAAGGGGGTCCCAAACGGGAAGCGACGGCAGCAAAAACGAGCCCCCTTTGGCCTTGGGGATGCTGCTATTGCAGTCCGAGGTGCAACGGCCAGGTGCCGGCTACAAAAACAGACCTTGGGTGAAGTCCAACAACTAGAAAGAGGATAAATAGTTGTTGGACACTTGTCCCTATAGCAATAAAAGAAGGAGGGAGAGAAAAATGAGAGAAAAGGGGGGAGAATGAGACAAAGGAGGAGGAAGGAGTGGAGGAAAATGTGCCGCCAGGTTGGGACTGCAGCAGTAGGGATGGGCAGGTCCCAATGATGACCTCATCCCTCCTAAATCCTAGGAGTGCAATCCGGATTGCAGAGATAAGGCCCTTAGGGCATTATCTCTGCAATATCTAAATTTTAGCAGCCAAAATAAGGAAAAATGATGATGGGAGTTGGTCGGCTCATTTTTGGGCCATAGATTTGAAATCTGATCTTATGGAGGAGGAGATCTAGCCGTTTTTTGTGGGCTGACACAAAACGGCTAGCTCCGGAATGAGCTGGCACCAAAATGGAGGGAAAAAAAAGGTGGAGAACAAGACAAAACTGCGTATTTGGTCCAAGGACTGGGCCAGATACATCAAAAAGAGGGAAAATTGAAGTAAAGGCTCAAATTTGGGGCAAGGGGAGCTTGGGAGTGGCTCGGAATGATGAGGATCGTGGATCTCAGCTATATCCAAGGCTGAGATTGGAGCCTCAACTTGGAAAATGCGACGGCCTACTCAAAAGAGGCCTAGACTAAAAAAAAAATGAAAAATGGGCCTCTAGGCCCTCAATTCTCGGTAAAGGCTGCATTTTGGGGATGAGTACCCCAAAAGGCAGTACTTTTTGAAGTAAGAAGAGGCCGGGGTAGGCCAAGGGGTAGTCCGAGGAGGTACCAGCCTCTCGGACTGCATGTACCTTGCCAAAATGAGGCCAGGTACCTCCTGGTAGGCCAAAACCGAAAATTTGGCCCTTGGGGTACCTCCCGCCACCTAGAGGCACTTGGAGGAGCCTAGAGGTTGGGCGGTGGACCTGTTCCAGCCTACATAAGTTGGAGGTGTAGGCCGCCACTCTCATTTGAGCATGAGAGGTGCCCATGCTGCCCAAATGAATCCAGGAGAGAGTCCAAGCGGGAGAGGAGCAAGGGAGTGAGGGCTGGAGCTAGCATGTAGCCTAGCTATGGTGGTGGGACAGAGGAAGGAGATTTAGAGGCTGGGAGGGAGCAAGGAGAATGATCCGCCATAGCCCTCAAGCTTTGAGGTAGGAGGAGAGGCTGAGACAGGGGTCCTCTTAGCCCTCTTACAGGGGAGGACTCCACAGCCTTAGAGCTAGGAGCCTGCCATAGCTAAGAAAGAGGAGTGAGGGAAGGAGGAGAGAACTTGGGAGGGAGGAGAAGCCACACTCAGGAGACTAGAACCAAGCATTGGGGTTCCAGTGCCTGGAGACCAGCAGGAGGTGAGTGAAAAGGAGGGAGACCTCCTCCTCCTTCTTCCTCCTCGTCCCCTTCTCATTCTTCTTCTCCTTCTTCTCTCCTCTTTTCTTCTTCTTCCTCTTCTTCTTCTTCTTTTTCTTCTTCTCCCTCTTCTTCTTCCTTTTTTTTTTTTTTTCTCTCTCTCCCTCCTCCATCCTCCTCCTTCTTGCCCAAACTGCGATTTTTGTTGATCTGGGAGAGAGTACATGTTGCGATTCACTTGGTGATACTTCCGTGATGTTTCCCCTTGAGTGGATGCTACCAATCTTGAGTTTTCACCGTTTTTGGTGCTTGTATATGTTGCGATTCACCTTGTGGTAGTTCCGTGGTGTTTCCCCTTGAGTAGATGCTACAAATCTTGAATTTTCACTGATGTAGGTGCTTGTACATGTTGCGATTCACTTGGTGATACTTCCGTGATGTT
>BFEA01000285.1:681701-698053 GCA_003427395.1 Chara braunii | reverse complement strand
CCTCGGCCCCGCTGCCAGCCAACCCCGGCGCCGCACCCCGCTAGGCCCCGCCCCCGGCCCAGCGCCCGCATTACCCCGGGCTCACGAGGGTGGGGTGTAGCCCCGGGGGGGGCCTGAGGTCGGGCCAAAACTGCAATATTGCAGTTTGGCCCAGGGGGTGCAGGCTGCAGCTGCGCACCCCCCTGTATTTTTATTTTTATTTTTTTATTTTATTTTTTTTAACCTTTTTTTGCAGGGGCCAGGGGTGCCGACCCCCGTCCCCCGGGACCCCCGTCGGGGCCTCGGGGCCGGGGCTCGACAACCCTAACTCCAATCCACGAATCTCACAAAAGCAAGCATATCTGACAATTATGTAGTTTATAGGCAAATCCATGCATATCCGGCTGCCATGTCAGTGTGCCGTTCCGGAATCGTCTAAGTTATGTTTATTTAGATATAATGCATCAGGGATTAGTTCAAAATTAGCTTAATACATCTTGTTAAATGCATTGAGCTTGTTTCGTACAATTCAACTATGATGGGCGGCTACACCGATGGCGGACTACAACGACAATACAATGGGTCGATTGGTCAGCGATGGCGCAGAGATGGAGACAGATGGAGACAAATGGAGAAAGGTGGCGCAATGATGGGGATAGATGCACAAAGATGGCACAGCGATGGAGAGAGATGGCGCACCGATGGAGAAAGATGGAGCGTCAATTGAGAGTGCAGGCGCAACGATGGTTAGAGATGGCGCATAGATGCAAAGATCCGATGCAGCGATGGTGAATGATACTCAGCGACGGCGAGCCGATGGAAAGATCTGGTGCAACGATGGTTAGCGATGGCACAACGATGAAGATAGATGGCGCAGGAGCGCCGCATATCTCACTATTGACCTAGACAACATCATTTAAAGGCTAACCAATGTTTTAGATATAATGCATCCAACATCACTTCAAAATTAGCTTAATCAAAGTTATATCAGTCGTGTTAATCCTTCATTACGCATACCTGACGCTTGTTTCGTGCGATTCCACAATGATGGGCGGCCACACCGACGGCGAACTATAACGATAATACAATGGCGAATGAGAGTGATCATGTAGCGATGGAGAGGGAATGCGCAGCGATGCAGAGAAATCCCGCAGCAATGGAGACGAGATCGACCAGGAACTATGGAGAGAGATGGCGCAGCGATGGAGAGAGTCCACGATGGAGAGAGTCCACGATGGAGAAAGATGGGGCAGAGATGGATAGGGAACGCACAACGATGGAGAGAGATCACGCAAGAGTGATAAGAGAGATGGCGCAACGATGGAGAGAGATCGCACAGGAGTGACGGAGAGAGATTGCGCAGAGATGGAGAGAGTCCACGATGGAGAAAGATGGTGCAGCGACGGAGAGAGATGGCACAGAATATGGCCCAACTCTGCAATGGTAACAATAGCGATGGCCAGCGCTGTGATGGCAGGGATAGCGATGGAGAGAGATGCCGCGACAATGGAATGGATAACGATGGTTAGCGCTACGATGGTACCGATAGCGATGGCGAGCGCTGCGATGATGGCGATAGCGATAGCGATTGCCAGCGCTGCGATGGAGGATATAACTGTGCGCAGCAATGGTGATGAGCTAAGCACATCAGCGGCTCTGGCGATGGCGAGCGTGGGAATGGATGCGATTCCGTTCACAAGCGCGGCATTGGTTCAAAATAGAGCGATTGAGGACGTTCGCTATCCAACGCCGTTGACATTCGCAAAATGTCACAATGTTTGCCAAACCATATTTTGTCGGTTTCCAGTGCTGACCTTGGCGGAGTTGGCTCGCAACGAACCGCCACGCTGGGTTTTCGGGAGCGTTCATGATTGTGCCTCGTCGCGCCTGGCGTCGGCGCGCAACGAACGGCTGCGCTGCGATAACTGCGCCTGATGTCGGGGAGGTAAAGAAGCTCCACTTTGTACGTCGGATCATGACGATCGACGGTCGAGACTACGACAGCGAAAATGACCTAAACTGTCCCTTACTTTCTGGAAAGGTTATATCAATGCACGCCGGAGTTGGCAGAGAATTTAGGGTCTCTTACATGCCAGTGGCTTCGTTGATCTGCGCCGTTGAATTTCATAGATCGACGAGAAGCAATTTATGGTACCTCTGACCTTTCAAGTCCCAGTCTGTCCTTACCGTTTTATAGGCCCTAGCGTCCTATTGGCCCAGGCGTGCAATATGCGAACAACCGCCAAATCGAAACGCCCTCTCCGCACCCTCCTTGGTCTCGACGCGAGGCCTGCTGTTGGAGAGTTCCTCTAAGCGGAAAAGTATAAAAGGCATTGCCGCCCTCATTGTATCCCTTTTGTTGCCTGCCAGCTCCACGGGTCAAGTCGCGCTATCACTACCCCACACGTGTTGATATCTTGTCTTCACCCACCACGCCCTTCCGCCATAGCCGGTTCACTCTTCGTAGCGCGACTTCCATTCACCATAGCCGGTTCGCTTTTCGTAACTCGATTTCCCTCCACCATAGCTGGTTCGCTCGTCGTACGTCCATATCCGTCCGATGTTCGTCGTTCACACAACGTTGTACGAAGGTGAAATGCTATTTCAGTTGTCCTAACTGTGTCCGATGTCCGAACAGATTCCCAGATGCCTTGTCTGCGCCGCATGTTGAAGCCCGAATCAATTCCCGGTTTTGTTGTTTTGCAGCTCCACAGGTCAAGTCGCGCTATCGCCACCTCCAGCGTTCTGATATGATCTTTTCTTCACCCTCCACCTCCTTCCGCCATAGCCGATCCGCACTTCGTAGCTCGATTTCCTTTTGCCGAAGCTGAACCTACACACTATAAAGCTGCTAGGATATTGTTTATATATATATATATATATATATATATATATATATATACAGGCACTCGTCCGTGTAGCTTCGATAAGACCGAATTAATCTGCAGTTTCTGTTCTTCCGTGTCGCTTCTATAAGGCCGAGTTAGTCCGCACTTTGCGACCCAAAGTGTTGTAGGAGTTGTCGCCCTTCATATCTAGAACTCCGAGTTAGTTCGTACTTTGTGGACGCCTAGTGGGATATGTTTTAGGTTTTTGTTTCCAAAATTCAGGATTAGGCGCCTCTTTCCTGAAAGTAGGCTCTTCATTTCCGGAACTGCGAGTTGTTGCCCTTTGTATCCAGAACTCCGAGTTCGTTCACACTTTTCGACACGCGTGTTGCACGTGTTTCTGGTCTTCATTTCGACAACTCGGAGTTAGTTCGCACTTTCTTCAAGGTAAGCCGCGTCTTTCTTGAACGCGAGTTCCTCGTTTTCGGAACTGCTAGTTGGAATTGTTGTTTTTCTCCATAATTGTGAGTTAGTTCGCACTTGTCGGTAACCATGCGGTACGTGTTGTAGAGGTCTTCATTTCCACAACTCCGAGTTAGTTCGCACTTTCGCCAAGATAAACCGCCTCTTCCTTCACCTCTAGGATTGCGAGTTGTTTCGCACTCTTTCCAAGGAGTTGTTATCTTTCCTCCCAACTCACTCCGCCACAGTAGTATTGTCTTTATTCCCACAACTCCGAGTTAATTCGCACTTTGCACTTGTACTCTTAGGAAAACCTTGTGGCTTTCTCCTGGTCATCTGGTTTAGTCTAGACTCGGGCATATTGGTCTCGGGTTGGGAGTAAAATGGCGTCCGCGAAGAACACATCAACAAGCGCTGGCTCGTCTGCCCCAGGGGATGGACGACCTCTTCAGCAATCTACTCCTCAGTATTTTCATACAAGTGATGCATAATGGGTTTTGAACTTCGTTGTTGAGGGGAGCCTTGTTGGGCCAATTGTTTTCATGCGACCCGCTTGCTTTCCAAACGTTGAGGGAGCAGCCGACGTTCATCCTCTCAGTACCATCCTTTCGTTCCAGAAACAGTCTGGAGGCTTGCTCAAACTGCACACTGACATCTTCTACGACCAGTGCAGACTGCCGTACAAAGGTGTTAAGGGTGTGATAGTACCGATCAAGAGTTTCGCGGGCTACGGCTCGAACATGCTACGTTGCGGTCACTTCAAAGGGCTTTACGATGGCAAAAGGAGGCCTCTTCCACCGCAAGTGGAATATCTCGATCTTGCGCTGAAGGTGCCGAAAGAGCATCCAATTCTTCCGCGAGAATATGTTTTTTGGCTTCTGCCAGTCCATGAGGGGTCGTCCAGCTTGGCTCAAGAAACCCTTGTGACGACAGTGGGGCACGGGAGTGTGATTCACGACACTGAGGGTCAGGGCGTGGGGCACGTGCACAGTATTCAGACGCATGTCGGCCCGAATGCTCCTGGGAACACGTGTGGTTTGCATTCTCCAGATGCAGGGACTCACCGGGTTGGTACTCCAAAAATCCTCAAGTTTGTCTGCCAAGGTGACAATATTCGCTTCGAGGTGAGGCGAGAAGAGAATCTGGCAGTTCAGGGCAAGAGGTTGGAGGGAACGAGGTTGAAGGGATGGGCGCTGTGCGCGATAGCTCTAGCGGGAAGCCGACTTCTTCGGAGAAGAAGCGCGAGCGATAGAAGACGGTGCGAGAAGAGGTGGCGGAACAAACCCGATTCACGAAGAGGATGAAAGGACACTCGAAGCCGATGATTGACGGGGATCATAAAGGTGACGTCGCAGAACGTGCCTTGGGAAAGAGGACGCCAAAGATGCATGGCGGACAAGAATAAGAAGTCAAAAAGAGGCAATCAAAGCAAGACAACCACAAGTAAGAAAGCGAAGAGGTCCGACAGTTTGACCATCCGCGAATTGCAAGCTATAGGTGAAGGAGATTCGGCTCGTCTAGGCATTGCCGCCGCGAGAGAACCTTCAGAGAAATCTAAAAGGAAACTGGCAGCTGAAGAAGGCGATGGCCAGAAGAAACCTCGGAGGAGGAAGACTGCTGAGGGGACGAGCGGTGACAAAACGGCGGTCGGTAGGCAGTACGACGAGGCGACAACGTTTTGGCTCGAATACAAGCGGAACGATGACGGTGAGATCGTGGAGAAGGAGCTCCCCATTCAACTGCTCATCGACCCCGGGAAGGTCTGCGATATCCCACCGTGGGAAAGATATTACAATCACTGCAGTCTCACTCGGGATGGTGTGAAGGACATCAAGGGTGCGATGCTAAGGCAGTAGATCTGGATGAAAAACCCTTTGGTTCTGGCACCCATCTACAAGTCGGTGACGCATAAGCCGGAGAGAGCTCAGAGGGTTCACAAGGATGTCTTCAAGCCAGAGGACAAGGATAAGTACTTCAATTACCCTGTCAATGGACAACACACCGTGGCTGCTGTGAAGGAGTTGGCCGGTAAGCCAATATTCGAATTGTGGAAGATGCACTCGTGGCCGGCGAGAGTCGTGTGGTTCTCCGACGAAGACTTTGGGGGGTATTTGCAGGTCAGTCTGACGGAGAACACAAGACACAAAATGTCTAAGCAGCATGCGCAGAAGGCCGCTTTTGAGGACATGCGGGAGGCATGGGAGAATAAAGGAAGGACAGTGACCATTCAAGGGAACCCTTCCCGTAAGGAGGCCGAAAAACAAGCGTTTTTCGACTTCCAAAAACTGCTTTTGGGAAAGAGTCCGAACGACGCTCACTTGACGATGACACGTAAAGCGACAACGCTCGCCGACAAGGACCACGTCGCTGCCATTGGCAATGCATCGAGGCAATGGATGTCACTTTTGACGGCATCTGATGAGGTTTTCCGGAAAAGCATGGAGTTCTACGATAAATGGGCGGGGGGAAAGTTGTTGGGCGGAGACGGGAAGACGCCCTGTCGAAGCCGGGCAAATTCATGCCAGACAAATCTCTGGCTCTCCAAGCGATTCCGGAAATGGGCGCGAAAGGGGCGGCTGGTGAAACGAAGATGGGGTGGCTCGTCCGGGTCCCGCCGCCTCCGACCAAAAAGAAAACGCAATCGGACGACAAGTTTTTCATCATCGTGAAGGAGCCAGACATGTTCTGTTGGTAGTCTCTTGCTAACATGCCCGATGCGGAAAAACTGTCGATCCTCGACGACATTCTCGCGCTGAGGGGAGTGTTCGTGAAATCGGCGGGCGGGCATCTAAAACGTCAACATAAGCCTGAAATTAAAGACATGGTCGCGACGAGGACAGTGGACCGCATGATGCTCCGCATGTTTCACTACATCTTGTTCCTTGAATCCGAGGAGGACGCAGAGGTTTGGCGGTATGGGAGCCAGTTTTTTCGGACCGAGGAGCAACTTCTAGTGGAGTTCGTGTCGCGGGGCCTCACGAAACAGGTGTGGGTCGAACTGCGGAAGCACTTCCACGACGCGGTGGAGTACGTGAACACTTGCAAACGTTGTCTTCAGTACGAGAAGAAGTCCCTCGACGAAACGAAGGAAATGTACGATGATGAGAGGTTCCCTAAATCTTTCGAGAAGTCCGTCCGCTCCATCTTGCGACGAACGGTGGAAGAAGTGCAAGACACAATCAGGGTCAGCGGGGATGTGAGGCACATCAAATGGCACAAGATCAACCGGGTGACCAGCCTTATTCCTTTCAGTTATCCAGCTTCCCAGGCTCACAATCGTCTCACTGAGATCCGCGAGATTGTGCGACATTACGTGTGCAACTTGTACGTCCTCGATTTGTGTGATCCCACACTCCTCTCAGATTGACAAGAAGACGATTTCGCCTCCTTGCAAGGCGTTCTCCAAACCTTATCGCCAACGCACTGGGCACTTGTTGTCTTCTTCCCCTCTCGTTGGGAGCTCAGTTTCTTGAAAGGCATGGCCTTAGCATTCATCATGCCAGGACAGGGAAGTGGGTGCGCTATGCACAAAGGAAGGTCACTGTTCGGGAAGGCAATATGCTGGTCGAGGAGTATGATCGTCTGTACGTGGTTTTCAATGGCGAGAACCTGGCAGACAAGATGGTCGCAGTCTTCCCGGCTAGTAGTCCATCGAAGCCTCCCTGTGCTAATGCTCCAAGTCCGGCCAAACCCACGACGGTGGCCCGCTCGAAAGCTGCCTGTTCATCCGACCCGTCAGGACAGGCTGTGGCTTGTTTCGATGTGGAGGACGAGGATAAGTTCCCTCGTAGCTAGTGGAAGGACGGTGGCGTGACAAGTGTTCGAGGAGCTACTTACGGGGACAGGGAGCGCAACCCAGCTCATCTAATTGACCTGCTCGAGAACTTTTGCAGAGTTGGGCAAACCGTTTTTTTCTTTCGGAAGGCACACGCGTCTATCGTGTGGGAGGTCCTGCGCAGCGGTCGGAACGTCGTTGCGTTAGAGGACGAGGCAAAGATGATTGATTACCTTTGCGAGTTCGTTAAGACACACGTGGGGGATCCTCGCCACCGTTGCTCTTTTGTCCAGACCACCAGCGAACGGAACTGGGATCCCAAACGTGATATGTATTGAAAATTGTCGGAGAAGAAAAGGATGGAGGTTTGGGAGTTCCTTTTCGAGCCAGGACCGCATGCTTAGACCGACCTGGAATACAACCGACAGAGGAACCTGGTGTTCGGTTTGCTGAATGGTTACCACAATGCACCCAGGGAGTCTGTCTCAAATTTCCTGAAAAGGCTGAACCACGTTTTCTTCTTGATGGCCAAACCGTTGACCCTCAAAAATTACAAGGCGCAGTTCGACGAGGAGGACCCTTTCGACGCTGAGGACATGGAGGAGATGAGCGACTCCGAAACCTTCGATTTCGAGTCCATGCCACTTCCTCGGGTGGTTGCACAGGTTGATGATGAAGGGGAAGGTGTTCCTCGGAGATATAGCACGTCCCCTGCCGGTTTGAAGCGTGTGTTTGAGCGAGAAACAGTCGAGGACCAATCGTGTGATGACGGGGAAGAAGAGAGAGACTATGATTACGAACCTGGTGACAAGCTCCCTAGGGACCATGATACCTGGGAGAATGCCAGGCTCTTCTTCTACGGGAGGCACCACCGGTTCACGCCGGAGGCTGTCTGGGGCCACAACGTCTGGCACCCCAGGAAATTCCAACCTGCTGTAAAGACTGGAAAGTGGGTCATGGCAATGAAGGAAGCGGATGGTAAGTGGAGTGGCATGAACAGACTGGGAGCGGTTCCATTTAAGAAAAAGGCGAAAGAAACTCTGGTGGAGCATTTGAGTGTTATGAACCCCGACAGGAGCCTGCCGGACGTCAATGCGTATGCAGGCCAAAAGCTCGACGAGTTGTACGACAACAAAATATTGGAGTTTCGAGCGCCTTTCTACACACTCGAAACGGCACCGTCTCGTGGCATTGACTGGCGCATGCCGCAACCTCCGTCGGGTGGTCAGCATCCGGGAGGCAGTGGGCGAGGTGATGGAGGAGACGACGCAGGACCCGGTGGAGGAGGTGATGAAGGAGACGGCTCAGGATCTGGTGGTGACGAAGCAAAGGGGAAGAGGCCATGCGAAACGTTGTCGGAACCAATTGGCTTCGACGGAAAACGGTCCGGCGAAAAAGGGTCTGGCGGAAAGGAGTCGGGCGGAAAGGGGTCGGGCAGAAAGGGGCCAGGCGGAAAGCGTAGAGCGTTCAGGAGTCACGAGTCCATCGGAACTGAAAGCCGCTGCAAAGGAAGTCGATATTCGGACATGCGAGACGAGGCGTCCCTGAGGTCTTATTCCCTGAGGCCTTATCAAGTGCGAGTACATTCGCACTTGTCTCCGAGGACTTTGTTTCACTTCGCCGGCGAGCGCAAAATGTTGGAGGGGCCCGCTGCAGGAGTGTTGGAGACCGGGCCTAGTGAGTATGAACGTTATGCTTCGGAGGGTGCATCCATCGATTTAAAGAGCAAGAGTGCAGCGGATCCAGGGGAAGAGGGGTTGTCACAAGACGCACATGCTGTGCACCGGGAAGAGGAGACTCAACACTGGCCGCCTAACAGAGTGTTGGATGGTCTCGACGCAGGAGTGTTGGAGACCGGGGCTAGCGGGCATCTACGTCGTCCTTCAGAGGGTGCGTCCATCGAGTTAGAGAGTAAGAGTACACCACCTTCGAGGGAAGGGGAGCTCTCACAGGAAGCGCATGTTGTGCAGCAGGAAGAGGAAACTCAACATTGGCCGTTTCACAAAGTGAGGGAGGGGCTCGATGAAGGAGTGTTTGAGACCAGTGCTAGCGAGCATCAGTGTCATGCTTCGGAGGGCGCGTCCGTCGATGTTGAGAGCAAAAGTGCGACAACTTTGGGGGAGGAGGACCTCTCACAGGAAGCGCATGCGGTGCAGCGGGATGTCGGGTCGGACGGAGGTGAAAGCCACTGCGAAGGGAGTCGAGATTCCAACAAGCGAGACGAGGCCGCCCCGGGGTCTTATCAAGCGTGAGTAGATTCTCACTTGTCTGCGAGGACTTTGTTTCATGACGTTGAGGATAGTCCTCGCTGCAGTACGCAACACACGTGTCCTGTTCAGGACAACACCTTCCTCCTGCACCTCTTTGAAGAGGGTGAACGTTTACAGCGTGCGGCGACATCTGTTCAAGGGCCCGCTGAAGGAGTGTTGGAGACATAGGCTAGCGAGTGTGAAGGTCATGCTTTGGAGGAGACGCATGCTGTGCAGCGGGATGAAGAGGTTCTCCAAGGCTCGTCAGGAAATGCCATCAACATTGGGGACACCAATTTGGTTTTGCACAGTGGGTTGCCACTGACGACGCAAGAGGGTGACGTTAAGGGAGGTCAATGGACGTTTGTGGAAGGCCAAGGCCGTGGGCGGGAAGGACGTGCATGGACGTTTGGGGAAGCTCGGCTTGTGGTGATGAGGAGGCCGAAGAAGAACCCGTGGTGGAAACTCGGTTTCATGACGATGAGGAAGGCGAACTTTTTGGCGCCGGCGGTGAGGTGTCGGCTCGACTTCATGACGATGAGGCAGGCGAAGAAACCGTGGGGGAAGCTCAACTTTATGCCGGTGAGGTGTCGGCTCGGCCTCATGTCGGTGAGGTGTCGGCTCGTCAGATGGGGTCGAAGCGGACAGATCATGATTCTCCGTCCACCAACTGTGGTGAAGAGCAAGGTGATCGAGCGTCTGCCCTCAGTTCCGGTTGGGAAATGGTGCTTCATGAAGCCGCGAACTTAGTTAGCGCCGCAGCTGCCATCGAGCTGGTTAGCGACTCAGCGGTGGTCGAGATGCAGAACATCGAATCCTCCGCGGACGTCGGCAGAGTGGCGCGACAGGAGGCCGGTTCCCCTCGAAGGACTCCCGAACACGGTAAGATTTGTGAACAGTACCACTTGCGCATCTATCGATGTTCAGCTCTGTGGTCATCCACATTGAGATGATTGGCTCATGTGGCTATTACCACTTCTTAAACAGAAGTTTGTGGGTTGTGGGTTGTTTTCTATGATGTACAGGTGTGAGGTTGTCAATGTCCCTGCCCATGAAGCCTTCGTAAGCCATGCGCGGAAAATAGTTTTCAGGGCGGTCATTGGCCGCTTTACCGAAGAAGTCCTCGTCAATTGTAGGGTTGTTTAAAATGGTCCAGATGCCGCACCTTTCAGGAAGAGCTGTCATAGTTCTGAAGGCTTGTGGAATAGATAAGGAGGAAGCTTTGCGGAAACATGTGGCTGCGTCTATCGAAAGCGTTACTGCTTTGTCTGATGGATCTCATGACGACGCCAAACGGGGTACCGTCAAAGACCCGTGTCCTAAGTACATCGCCAAAGACACATTCAGCAGTCGCCGTTATAAATTGTCTAGAAAAAGGGCACACAGTTCTTGACCAGTTCACCCTCGTGGTTTTGGCGGCTACTCACACTTGTTCTTCGGTGTTTGTGCAACTGCGACGACATCATCTTTTCGCGTGTTGTTACCTACTGAGGAGCTTAGCGGTGCAGACTTGAGAATGTTGCAGGAGGTCTGTGGAGATTTCAGCAACGGCCACGAGGTGGTTTCCTCGATTCGCAAAGGGACCAGTTCTATTATGTTGAGAAGAAAAAATCTCCAGACTCTTGTTCAGGGGGGGTGGCTTTGCGACAAGGTGGTGGAGTCCTACTTGGCCTTGGTTGGCAATGCTACGTTGCCGGGGTGTCCCTCATTTTATATTTTCAGTCTGTTTTTCTATACGAAGCTCGTCGATGAGGGATGCCGACATGATAGGGTTGCAAGATGGACAAAAGATGTCAACATTTTTGCGTACGATACGCTAATCATTCCTGTTCATAAAAATCGAGTGCACCCTATTATGTGTACGTACGTACGGGCTCATTATGCGGATGCTTGGGTGAAGTAGACGCTTAGATGTCGATGTGAATATCTCTGCCACGTGGTGCAGTATCTTTTAAGTAGACGCTTAGATATCGAATATGAATATCCCACCTTCGTGCTGTCTTTGTTTGTTTTTGGGTTATTTTCCTTATTTTGTGTACGACCGCGGCAACGTCGTGCTCCCTTTATTCGTTTCCAGGTTGTGCTCTTGTGTTACTCATGGAAAATCTTTGTTCTCTTGTGGACATTCTTTACACTCATGCTCGTAGGACTCGATACTCTGCTTCATTTAGAAGATGTTGGTGAAATACAGTAATGATTTCTTCTTGGTCGCCAAATTGTTTTGTGCTTATCTCAGAGTTCATTTAGCAAGATGTTGGTAAAAAATATCAATGATTACTTCTTGGTTGCCAAATTGTTTCGTGCTTATCTCTTTCTTACGCGAGACTTTACGGTTTGAAAGACCCCCCCCCCCCCCCMCMSCCCCYCYCYCCMCSYMCCSCCCCMTTTTTTCGGTTCACCCCCTCTATTGTGCCCTCCTCCCCTCAACCACCCTCCTTCTTCTCTTCAGTGAATGCTGACTATCGCTTCCATATGACAATTGCGTACTTATTCGCAATTCAAAAATCAATTACCGCCAGAATGTATGTGTGCTTGACGTGATTTTATGCACTCACAAGTTTGATTATCGTTAGAATACATGTCGTAGTCTCCACTGAATGCTGACTGTTGTTTCCGTATGACAAATGCGAACAGATTCGCAATTTAGAAGCCACACATTTATGATAAGACCGTTCATATCTACAAATTTTCCAGAATGATTACCTTTGGTGTTGTCACCATAAATTTGTTCACACCTGCAAGTTCACCAAAATGATCATCAACTATGTTATCACTAGAATGTATGTGTACTTGACCCCTGTGCTTCGACGTTGTTTGTCGCTCAAGGATCGATATGCGGTATTCGCCAAAATGGATGATTGCCCAAAATTGTTACCTTCTACGTTGTCACCAGAAGATTAAACATTTATGCAAGTTCGCAAAAAATGATATTTTGTCGAAATGATTACCTTCTGGCTTATCGAAAAAAATGGACAAATCGTGAAAAAGATTGTCCTTTGTGTCATGTCTTGCCAATAGTGAAATTGGCTTCTCCATCTTTCCTCGTATTCATTTCAATCCCGATTAAACCACCACTCCCTCCGACGTCAAGAAATCGGTAGCACAGGTTCATTAGGGCTACCCGTGCTACAGACTGGAGAACCGCCAGTAGGGCAGAATTAAAAATATGTCGAATTGTGTCCATGATTTACTTCATGGCATGAATGATTTTCAATTTTTGAAAAAAAATCATTGAAAAGATCACGAGCAAATCTACTGATCCTTCAATTTTGGGGGTCTGTGACGCATTCTTTGGAGCGCAAAAAAATCGCTGAAGTTGTAGAAGTTTCCTTGTTGGCCCACAAATGGCATTGTAGCAGAACTCAAGCGTGCACCAAATCAGCACGACGGTTAATTGGAGGTCAAAATCATTGTTTTTAATACCTTTGATATTTTTCCTGGAAGGACCACGAGCAAATCTACGAACCCCCAAATTTTTAGAAATTTCTGTGAATTCTTCTAAGCCCGAAAAATCGTAAAAGTTGTCGTTGTCAAATTGCGAGACTGGGTCCGTCGTTTCAGCCTCTGGTCACCGCCTTCCCTAAGAACTCGTCGGAACTCACAGGGAGGAGCTATTTCCTGCTGTTGGAGGGAGTGCTGGCTTAAAGCGCCTCCTCACCTTTTTTGACGATGCACTGTGCGAAAGCATGTGCGAATTAATTCGTAGTTCAAAATTCCCTCCTCTACCTTTGCTCGAGGGGATTTTTAACTGGCTTACTACGACTTCTCTCCTCTTCCGACTTCCGCTTTAAGCCTTTTGGAATTTCCGTTAAAAGGGATGCATATCGCTGAAAAGGGTGCACGAAGCCTTGACGTTTCGCTAAAAGGGGTGCACGACGCCTTAACGTATCGCTAAAAGGGTTGCAAAAACATTAGATGTGCACTCGTCGTCGTCGTTTTTGTGATTCCCGATGCCCATTCCTTTTCACTAAAAAAGGTCGACACCGGGTCTGCCATGGGTGCGCGACTGCAAAATGCAGTTGGAATCTAATACAATGCGGAAATGACCGTTAACAACGAATAATAATTGCTGGCCACTGTACCGTGAGTTTTCACTCGCCTTTATGTTACGTCTCATTCTAGACCTCTAAAATGTGTGATGCATAACCCCTATGCTTTGATTTTATTTCTCGCTCAACTGTCGTATTGACGGATAAAGATGCACCAGAATTGCAATGATGGCAAGGTCATTTTGTATGGAATATTTTCGAGTTTGAAATTGGGTCCTCAAACTTTGCTGGCTACCTCTCCCACAAATGGCATTGTAACATAACTTGAACGTGCACCAAATTGGCGAGGCGGTTGTTTGGAGGTCGAAATAATTTTTTTAAATATTTTTGATATTTTTCCTGGAAGGACCACGAGCAAATCTACGAACCCTCAAATTTTTAGAATTTCTGTGAATTCTTCTAAGCGAGAAAAATCGACAAAGCTGTCGATGTCAAATTGCGGGACTAGGCCCGCCGTTTCGGCCTCCGGTCGCCGGCCTGCCTAAGAACCCGTCGTAACTCATTGACTTACTGTGAGGGCATGGGTGCACAGCCCGAAGTTTGTATATGCTTGATTGATAAACACACACATACACACACACACACACACACACACACATACACACACACACACACACAGAAAGAGAGAGAGAGAGAGAGAGAGAGAGAAAGAGAAAGAGAGAGAGAGAGAGAGAGACGGCGCAAGTCCGAAGTGTCATTTCAACCTCTGCCCAAGCCTGAGCACTTTCATTGGACGGAAGTGTCGTTTCAACCACTGCCCAAACCTGCGCACTTTCCTCGGACTTTTCAGCCCCTGCCCCCGGCCCCGCGCTCCCTTTCCATTTGCCCCTACTTTGCCACCGTTTCGATTTGGACCAAAACCCGTTCCGACCAAAACCCAAAGCGAGGTCCCACTGGCAGCTACCGGGACCTCATTTTTCAGACGAACTGCCACCACCCCCCAAAGTGCCACACCTGCACCTTCCTGCATTTTTCGAGCCTTCCAACGACCAAACGACCCGGCCGGTATAACGAAGGACGACGAAAAAATGTCTCCATGTCTCAAAGGGGGAAAAATGTCACCGGTAGCTACCGGTCCCTCATTTTTCAGACAAACTGCCACCACCCCCCAAACTGCCAAACCTGCACCTTCCTGTATTTTTCAAGCCTTCCAACGACCAAACGACCCGACCGGTATAACGAAGGACGACAAAAAAATGTCTCCATGTCTTAAAGGGGAAAAAACGCACCCCTAACGGGCTGCGAACAGGGGGGGGCTATTTCCGGGTATCAGAGGAAGTGGTGGTTTAAAGCGCCTCCTCACCATTTCCGACGACGCACTATGAGAAAGCATGCGCGAATTGATTTGTCGTTTTAGATTCTCTCCTCCACCTTTGCTCGAGGGAATTTATAACTGGCTTACAATGCCTCCTTACCTCTTACAACTTCCGCTTTTAGCCTTTTGCAATTTCCGCTAAAAGGGCTGCATATCGCTAAAAGGGGTGCATGAAGTCTTAACGTATCGCTAAAAGGGTTGTAAAAACATTTAATGTGCATTCGTCGTTGTCGCTTTTGCGATTCTTGATGTCCATTCCTTTTCGCTAAAAGGGGTCGACACCGGGTCTGCCATGGGTGAGCGAGCGTGAAATCCAGTTGGAGTCTCACACAATGCGGAAATGACCGTTAACAACGAATAATAATTGTTGGCGCTTGTACCGTGAGTTTTCACTCGCCGTTATGTTACGTCTGACCGTGTAACACTCCGTACGACATACGGGGGGTTTATCGTACGGTCGTACGTACGGTTGTATGTATAGCCTTGTAAAAAAAAAAAAAAAAAAAATAGTTTTGTTTTTTTATCTCAAATTTGGTAACCAATTTCAATATGACCCTGAGGCAAAAGTGTTCCCGTTTATTTTTCTGCATAACAATTTTTTTTATAGATTTTTTTGAAGTTTTTTTTTTTGCTTTTTTTTCGTACGTACGGCCCGTACTACCACATGAGCCTGTACATACGACCGTACGTACGTACGTACGGGCCGTATTCGTACGGGGGTCTACATAGACGTTTGATGCCTTGAAAATGTGTGATGCCTTACCCCGGTGCATTGATTTTATTTCTCGCGCAATTGCCGTATTGACAGATAAAGATGCACCAGAATTACAATGATTCACATGTGCGAGAGTGGGAACTGTACGATGGCAAGGTCCTTATATATGCAATATTTTCGAGTTTGAAATTGGGTCCTCCAGCATTGCTGGCAGGCATTACTGTCCTGCTTACAGCGCCTCCTCACCTCTTCCAATGACTCAGTCTGTGGGATTTCTATCCTGCTTGCAGCGCCTCCTCATCTCTTCCAACGACTAAGTGTGTGAAAGCATTTGGGAATTAATTCGTAGTTTAAGATTCTGAGCCAAAAGGGCAGAATGTGATTTCCAAGGGGGGTCAGTGTGATTTTGAAGAGGGTTGGGAGGGGGGGGGGCGGGGGCGCGGACGGTGGACTCAGTAGATGTCTTAGGCCCAATAACAAGTTACAGGTTGATGGGTCAAGTACTCCAAGCCTATGAAACACGTCCGCGGGGTCGAGCTTGGATGGCGGCCGTATATACGTCCGCGTCCGCGGCCGACCTCGTCCACGCCGAGGAGGCGAATTTAACATATTTTTCCTCAATTAAACAATAGGTAAAAAAAAAAAAAAAAAAAGGTGTTGTAGGGATTTTTAACCCCTACAATTCCTTTTCTTTTTTTGGGAAAAAGATAAGTGTTTAGAATTATAAAAAATAAAAAACAGAAAAGGTGGAAAGGAGAAATTCAAAAAAATAATTAATTTTTTTTTTTGGGGGGAGGGGATAATTTTTGGTTGACAGTTCTTTGTATTCTTCTTTTTTACGTTTTTTTTTTTTTAATTATTTTTTTGTATCCTAAAGAAACAATCAAGGAATGGAATATATATATATATATATTTTCGGGGCCTTTTAATATTTGTGTGTGAACGTGTGTGTGTGTGTGTGTGTGTGTGTGTGTGTGTGT
>BFEA01000285.1:640376-658742 GCA_003427395.1 Chara braunii | reverse complement strand
GGGTTGGAGCGGGGACCGTTCCTGCTCTGATACCAGTGTGCCGGACCCGTCGGGATGGCGGTCCGACAGGATGGAGAAGAAGGGGTTGAGGAAGGAGGAAGTGGAGATGGAGCTGGAAGGGACAGCACAGCTCCGACGCAGACTCGACACCGCACGTACTCCAACAAGTGCAGAAATGAAGAATGATGAAAAGCAGACAACAGTTGGGGTATACCCTCAGCGGACTGACTGACTGGACTGGACTGGCCTGGTACCGACAGTGGTACCGGGCAGGACTGGAACAGCACACGGCCTGTGGGGTCAGGCCACGGCCTGGTCCCACAGGCCGAACTGGCAAATAGCCAAAATAGGCCCTGGCTGTAGGCCAGGGCACATGGAGGCCCGCTGCAGCTGGTGCCCGTTGACAAGGAGGGGTAAGAGGAGGAAGATCGGCCATAGCCGATAGTTATTCAGTAGATGAGAGAGTCGGCGGCCATAGCCGCCACGTCAGCAAGATTAGAGTGCTAGTAGGTGTGTGTGTGTGTATGGCATTGTGTGTGTGCGTGTGGGGTGTGTGTGTGTGTGTGCGCGGGACATCCCGGGAGATCCAGGGTGTGTGTACGAACCGGTTGCTGGGAGTGTGGTGTACGGCCGTAGCCGTACGAAACAAATCTTAATCTGAACTGCGTTCTTGGCTACGTTTACTCTGAGCTTCGTGTGGGCGCAAGTCGCCAGCTTGATAGTCATCTGTTTGTACGCATGCTGAGTGTCCAGAAAGACAAGTCTGATTGCAATTATAGCATACCTCTTTAATATGCCCCTTCGAGCCCTTTCGAACCTGGCTTATACCCCACAGACACCCTTCGGTGAGATATCACCAAACTCCGAAGTAAAACCAGATTTGGGCACGTCTCAGTGGGCGCAAAATTGCCCCACTGCCAAAAACAAAGAGCCAAAAAAAATTGACCTGGGTACCCCGGGCGGGTCAACCCCTGTGCAAGTTTGCCTGTGCCGAGCGACCCTGGTAACATAGCCGAAGGGTACTTTTGGACAGAAATATGCCGCGGAGCCTGATTTCTTTGCCGCCAGTATTCTTTTGCCGTTACGAACTCAAACCTGCCACGTCCGCCGTTGTTTCAATAAATAAAAACTGGAAAGAAAATAAATAACGAATGGGACATAAAATGAAGCTAGGCCTTGAAAAAATGGCCATGGAAATAGGGGCTGCCCAAAATAATGGGGCGCACGTCCTGGGGCCTAGGTGAAAAATTTGGGCCTTTCCAGCCTGTGTAGCAGGGCCCAGCAATGTCCCTTTTTTTCTGTTTTTTTAAATTGCTCCCATGATCCAATGTATTCTTGGGAGCAGCACGTGCTGGGAGCCGGGCCCAGCGTCCCTTATAATGGAAATACATTGATCATTGATGATAATTTGGGATGATTGAGGATGATTGAGGTCATGAACTAGAGATAGATGATGACTAATCAGAATGACTGTCTACTCAGCATTCAAATACTATCCTATCAGAAAAATGACTAATCAGCATGCTGCAATGTCCTACAGCCTGACACTCACACAGTATCTAGTTTTTTTCCTTTCCTTTTTATTGAGCTATATTCTTCTCTCAATTTCACCTTTCATTATCTACCTACTACTACTCCTAAGCCTATACAGGGGACAGCTGCAACGATAACTACCTCTCACAATTGAGGGGATTCATGTTGCCCCCCGCCCTAATCGTCGGTGGTCAGCGGGTAGGGTGGGGCTGCCGGTGGGGACCAGCGGCTAACACAAAGCCGAGCATTTAACAGCAGCTGCCCACCCCCAATCGAGTGACAGCAGTGGCTATGGCCAACACTCTCCCACACACCACACGCAACGCACTCACACTCACACCCGGGTTGGTCATAGACCCTACTAGTACCGATTAGGGGTATCCAGTGGACTATCACAGCTGGTTGGCACTAAGTGCGGTGCAGGTGGTCATGGGGCTCAAGCCCACAACCTCTTCAATGCCACTTGCGTGCCTAGCCAACTGAGCTAGGTTGCTGGATAGTGTCTAGTTTTCCGCAAAAGTTCAACCTGGAAAAAAAAAAAGAAATTCTCTTTTACCCAAAGTCCCGCATTTAAAACTACAATGGCAAATCGCAATGTCAAACTTTACGAGGACAGCAGACAAAGGGTGTACCCAAACTGCACGCACATGGGTCATCACATCAATGAGTGGGAAAGGCTGCAAAGGCTGCACACCTTGGAGCAGTTCTCTACATCACCCTGTAATTGTCTCTTTTTTGATTCCATGACCTTGAGATGGTCATTCAGCTCTTCAAGCTTGTCCTCTACTGCTTTCAGCTGATCCTTCTTGACATTCAAGGCATCTATGAGCTGATTGTATTCTGTAGTCGATCTGGCTAACTTCTCCCTTTTTGGCGCAACAACCTGAGAGGAGAAGACACAAAAGGTAATGGACTTCCATTATTAGTTCATCAGTGACAAAGGCACAAAGTTCCAAACTATTTATTTGATGGAATGAATATTTCTTATGAAAATGCATGGCTCAGTGACATCAACTTAGTCTTTGCCTGCTCCATTGTGAATAGCTCAGAGTTTTCCCCTCAGCTGTATGATGAGCTGCATCACAGCACAAGCATCTCCTTGCTTGTAGCACAAAGGGCAACATATAGGAATTGTAAATGAGTAAACAGTTCACAAAAGCAGCAGATTCAGCCATCACACAGGCTGCCTCCAACTTTAGAAAGCAAGAGCAGTGTTTTTCAGACAACTGGTTTTACATTCTGATTGCGACAATAGGATACAGAGGCCACCATAGCTTAGCACAAATGATTATGTACTTGTAGACATTGCATATTAACAAGGTGGGGCATGTAGCCATAGCTTAGCACAAATGATTATGTACTTGTAGACATTGCATATTAACAAGGTGGGGCATGTAGAAGTTGAGTGGGTGCAATGAGACTCAAATTCCACATGTAGTATGATGTAGCTGGATAGCACAGACCACATACCTCTGTTAGGAAAAGACTTCTGGACGGACTCAACATTCCATCCAGGTTTCACCGATGGTGTGACATACTCTCGACAAGCTCAGTTAGGTAGCCTAACAGCACCATTTCTTCCAGATGCAATCATGCCAACTTGATAACCCGTCATTGATCTCTTTGCATTCTAGTCACTTTGATGTGTTTGTTGAGCAGCCATCCATAGGAAATTTGTTTATTAGTCAATCTGATGAGAAAACCGCATGACATTGTTGGACATGAAGCAGCTCCATGTTTGGTGTTGTATGCACAGGGAGAACGCATGACGTCACGAGGTGCATGTATGCTCTGGAGATTGGTTCAGTGCGTGGACGCGCTTAACTTCTACCAGGACGTCAGGTTTGTCCCTGAGGTGGGGTCGAGTCGAAGTCAAGACGAGCGCTAGCGCTGCGCTGTGACCGGAGCGGCGGGCCCGTCCGGTGTCGCAGCGACGACTTTTGGTCCTCGGTGTCGGTCGGCGACGACCGGTGTGCGCGGGTCAACCTTTGGGCGCCTGATTCTGCCCCTGCCCTACCGAAGGGGCTGCGGCCATAGCCGGTCGCGGGCAGAAGTGCGCGAGTAGCCTGCGCTTCAGGCAGCAGGAGTGTGTGGAGGCTAAGCAACGACGAGGCGGGAAGGCATATATATGGTTGCGAAGACGGTAGTGAGCAAAAGGGAGAAGGCGCAGTGAAACGCAGAAGGCAAGGAGGGAGTAGGCGATCACGAGGGACGGTGAGTGAAAGCAGAGGTGAGAACGTGTGAAGGAAGGAGGCAAGGGCTGACGTGGGGCGACGCAGAAACCTCATAAAAAGCCTGGGGAGGGCGCGTAGGCAAACCGACGAGTTGGGGCGAGGAGCAGGGCAGCGTGACGGGTGGAACGTGTAGGAGGATGGACGTGGAAAGCAACTGGGAAGCTATGGCAGTGGTCGTCCTGCATACCAGAAGCCTTTTGACCGAGCCCCAGTCGGATATTTCCAAGATTCTACGGTGGGCACGGGAAGAAGCGGGAGGGTGTAGAGAGCGGGCTTGGCAATAACCCAGGTATGGATAACGAGGGTACACGCTAAGACGGGGGAGGCACCTGCTGGTGGTGTATCCTTCATGCGAATAAGGGTGAGGGCCGCATGCTGAAATAAAGAGCACAGAACAGTGGCAGCGACTTCGCCAGTCTTTCGGCCCTCATGGATCCAGAAAGGCGAGTGGAGAGTACGAGTGTGCCTTCTCTAGAACCTCCGGACACACCCCCGCCCCTCCTTCCCCTAACCCCACCCAAGTTGTCCATGCAGATTTTGACGAGTTGAACACGTTGAACTTTCATCAGCTAAGGAAATGGGTTCTGAATAGGAATTCTTGAATGTTTTGCCGATCGAACAACGCACAGATTGGAGTGAATCAGTTAACGTAGAGGTAGAAGCAAACCAAGCTGTAATTAGGTGCTTAGGAAGCAGCACTAAATAAATCCTGCGACGAGAGACTGCTTGGGTAATAGGATATCCTAATGTGGCATGCGTTGGTCACTCGCAGCAAAACGTCGCGAACTTTGGTGAGCGATTGCTGATTTTCGTGCTTCTTGGGGTGTCTTCCTTGCTTTCTCCATGAGATGAGTCATGTGTTTTCGGATTTTCCCTCACTGCTGTAACGGCTTACAGACTGCCACAGGTTAAATATTGGGCAATAGGATAATTGGGTAGGTATTGCGGTAATTTGATTTAAACGGATTACGAGGGCTGCTGAGTGTGTTCAAGCGGCCTGTTTTTACGTCAGAGGTTCAAGGGGTAGAAGAGAGGGGTTGTAAGAGTCATCATACGCTGCAAATTGACAAATGGTTTCCATGATACAAACAAACATTCTGACAGGTAGTTGCATTGAGTTCAGAGCAGATTGGCAATAAAATTGACAAACAAACACTGAAAATCTTCACAGAAAATGGAGAAGTCCTAGGGGTACCCCCATGCCAAGTTCCCCACCTACATACACCTGATCTGATTATATCCGACCTGTGTGCAGGAAATGGTGGCTGAGCAGGTTGCTCAGTGGGAGTCAAGAGGTGGACAAAGCTCAGAAGACAAACAGAGTTGAAGGCACTTATGTTGAGGGATTGATTGATTCCATAGAGTTAGCATGGTTTGCCGAAGAATGGAGAGCGAGAAAGAAAAACGATGATGCAATCATTGAGTGAATGGTTGGTTAGAAACAAGGTTGGGAGGGATGTTAGCAATTGCTTGGATTTTGACGTGATTGCCTTTCTACAAGGTCAGTGGATACCTGAGTTGAAATTGCGTAATCGGACTTATGATAGGAATGGACATTTTTTCCCTCTTGTAGCTCAGTCGAATCTAGTCTAAGTTGCTTGAACAGATGCTTCCTCATATTGGGGCGGGGGGGTTAGAGAATCCATGCAACAATAGCAAGGTAAGGGATTATCGGCGAGCGTACCGAAATTATGCATTAAAAATGGGCGTAAGAGAGAGTCAAGCGCCAGCTATGACAACCGCAAAAATGCAGAAATTACATGACAGCATACGCGAGAGTTTAAGGAGTAAAAGTGGTTACAGGCGAGATGAACTCCTTCGTGATCTTTGCATAATGAATTACTTATGGGAGAGTTGGCAGCGAGGAGGAGAGGGTCTGCGATTGTGTGGAAGTGAGTTGGACGCAGAAGCGGCACAAGTGCAGTCGGGTTACACTAAGACCTTGAGGAAGGGGAGGAGTGCAGTGATCCGTCTTCAAGAGGTACAAGGTTACGGGACCTCCTTCTTGGAGGTAGTTGAAGAGATGCGCGAGTGTTATAGTCGCTCAGATCCGCCTATAGATTTGCGTGATGGGGGGCCATTGTTTCGAAGTACGCAGACAAAAGGTATGTTGAGTCTTAGTGGATTCAACAAGCGCCTGAAGGCGAGCTTAAAAGCTATTGGTATATATGCTGGCGAGAGCAATCATAGTTTCTGAGTGGGAGGTGTGCGAGCTGGGATACAGGCTGGTTGGAGTTTGGAGAGGATGCTGGGTCAAGGCACCTGGAAAAAATTTCCCTCCTTCATGCGTTATGGTTACGGGTGCAACCAAGGTCTAAATGGAGATTCAGCTAACCTTAAGACCGGTTTTCCCACGGTTAAAAGAATGCATGGGAATTCTGGAAGTAGGGAAACAAGTTTCGAAATCCTTTTCTAGGTTGAGAACGAAGGTTGTTGGGAGAGCGTTTAATGCAGGGAACCAGCTGACTCTAGATGAGCTGGGGGCCGAAGAACTTCATCTTTGCCAAGACCTGGTGCTGCAGACAAGTAGGCGGGAAGACCCACTTATAGGGAGTAGATGGTAAAGCGTTGCAGTCTAAGGAAAGAGCATCTGCTACTAGGCAGTTCAGAGAAAGAAATTCTGATACAAAAGGAACAGATGAAATTTTCTTCCGAGGCAAAGAGATCTATTGCTGGCTCTCCGAATTTAGAGATGAGCTTGCTTGCAATACTTCTATTGAGTCCCCAATCCGAATGATCGATCTTCTTAGAGAGCTCGTCAGCAACCGTGTTGAGTTCCCTAGGGATCCATGTTGGTTGAAGCTGGCAATCTAGGGTCAGGAGAAAATAAGCTATCTTCCTGAGAAAGGAGTTGAACAGCACGTCTGATGAGCTTAGTTTCTTTAGCAGAAAAGAAACCGCTTCGTTGTCTCCTACTACCCTTATAGCCCGAGAGTGCAATTCTTCCAGTGCCCTTTCAGTCAAGATTGACAGAGTGGCTGACACAGCGAAAAGTTCTCGATGAGTGCTAGATGTCTCCAATAAGTCTGCGGGAAGGGGGAAGCTTATCTTCCATGATTCTCTAGATTGAAAAGAAATGATGGCTCCAACCGCCGAGTCCGAAGCATCTGTCTGCATGGTGACAGTTGGTGATCTAGCCGTCCACAGTCTACCCGGGATTCTAGGAAGGTGATCGAGCCACCAATGTAGGTCATCCTTGAACTGTTCTGAAAGTTCTATTTTGCCATTCCAATCACAATCGGTTAGTGCACTAATGCAAATGAGAACAGTGAAGCGACGCGGGGAGGAAGGCCTTAGATAGCGAGACTAATTTTCCAGCTAGTGAGTCAATGCTTTTGGTAGTTAGATGTGTTCTAACTGAGGACTCTTTGAAAAGTTCCAAGATTTTTTCTTCCTTGTCCTGGGATACTCGAATTTGTTTGTGGTGGGAATCAATAATAAAACCCAAAAACCGGTTGAATTGAGAAGGAATAACCCTGCATTTGTTTGGGCTGAGGAAGAAACCGAGTTTGTGATAAATAAACGTGATCAGGAAAGAGTTCCATCATCACAAAGGAAACTTTTTGTGGGTGGCCAGACTATCATCAATGTAGGAAAAAATGTTAACACCTTTGGCTCTGATTACAGCCATAACTTCCTGCATGATCGTTATGAAAATCCAACAAGTCGATGATATTCCAAAGCATAAAGTATTGAAATGGTATGTTTTTCCATTCCAAGAGAAAGCCAAGAAGGCGGGATTTAGGGTGGACAAGAATGTGGTAGTAGTCATTTTTCGCATCAAAGGTGAGTGCAAAATCTTAGACAATTGAACCATCCATAACCGACATAGCATCATTAATGGTTTCGTAGTGAAAATCAGGAAAATTAATAAAAAGGTTCACATATCTAAGGTCAATGATAAGTCTGAGTTTGTTGGAACTCTCAATGACAAAAACAGGATTTGTGACTGCAGGAGTGTTTGTAGTCGAGATAACACCCTGGCTCGATAAAGAAGACATAGAGCTATTCACAAAGTCATCATAAGGAGGGGTAGTTGATAGTTGGGTAAGGAGATCGGGGTTGGCTCAGTCAGTTTGATTGCCCTTCTAAAATATGAAGCCCTGAGTACCGGTTTGACCATTCTCCTAACTTCCTGGATCTTAGAAGGATGATTGTGATTCGTGCCATTAAATTTGAGTTTGACACCGTTCTCCAACCAGTTCAAAACATCTTTGGAGGACTTTGAAGTGGAGGAGGCTAGGAGAGTTTTCCATGATTCCAGATGATTCACAAGAGAAGCAGAAGAAAAGTCATCTGGGTTCTTTAGCCAATTGTCCTTGTTCTCTAAAGCTGAGTAGGCCAGTGCGAGCTGGCTGGTTGACGGTGCGCAATTTAGTGCCTTGATTGCTTGTGAGATTTCGCCTTGCGGTTCCATTCCCTCTTGCCGTCCGAGGAGTCGCTATCACTCCTCCTGTGGTGAGACTTCTTGGAAGGGCTCTTGTACTTAAACTTGGCCGAAACCTAACCGGGTGAGTACTTGCAAGAAAACAACAGTTAAGCGTACCTGAGTTCCGGTCATGTCGGCCAAGTAGAATGACAGGCCACCACTAAAAGGTGTGGGGAGTGAATGACTGTCCCCAAAGGCCTAGTGATAATTCAGCAGTTGTTTTTAAGAGCAGGACTGCTATTTTTTATTAGCAGGGGTAGCGTAAACCGCAGGGAAAACTTACCCTCCCCTTGATGAGGCTGCCTTGACCTCTTGCTCATCCCATTCCTGATTGATTTCATCCAAACCCAGTCTGGATGTCTCTAATTCTTGCACCTTAAGCAATTGCTTGACATATGGAGGGAACTTCTTGTCGCAAAGCTTCTTGGGGAGATTGGCTAGAGCGTTCTTAAATGTTGCTGTATGTGTCTTCCCTCTATCACCATGTCTGAAGTTGAGGTCAATTTGTTGGACTCGAACCAGGATATCTAAGTGCCTTGACCAAGGAGGTTGGTCAAAAATGGACTGTAGTGCCTTAATCTCGTTCTCGGCCGCTTTGCACTTCCCGACCTCCCTGATGGCTGATGACAAAATTTCTCTTACATGAGAAAGTTCTGCTTGATTGACCATGAACCTGAATTCCCTTTCGTCAGCCTCTTCCCCAGATATCAGATTCCTAACCGGATTCGAAACAGTTGAACCACGGAAGGTTCGCACCGAAGTCCTGGCACTAGAAGTAGGCGCAGAGGGCGCTAGCTGAGCAACGAATATTGAATTCTGGACGAGTCCTCAAGATATGAGGATGAATCGGGAAGAGTTTGTCATTGTGGTTGGTTAAGTAACACGACCTCTACGGATTCCTTTCCTGTGGATTGAGCCATTCCGTGATTCGTGCTTCAACTATCTCTGGGGAAGGGTTCATGAGCGGCATGAAGATGCGCCAGCCAATAATGGCCTTTGGGCCATGCGCAATGAGGGTATCAAAGATTAATTGTTCCATATCTGGTCCTGTAGGAGTTGAGAGAGGCAAGCAAAATCTGCAGCAAATGAGTCTCCTTCTTCTTAGCAAAACATTCCTTCTTGATTCTTACTTCCTTGTTGCTTCCTTCTTGTTTTTCTTCCCTCCCCCACCCCTTTTCCCCTTCACCTCATTAACCTGCTCCTTTTTTTATTTTTTTTATTTTTTCTTTTAGGCATAAGATAGGGGCAGAAAATAGTTGGAGAAGTGTAAGATATAATACATATATGATACTTGAGAACCATACAAGATTCTGATCAAAACATTCTGTAACTGGGCCGGCAGAGGAGAACACCCTAGAAATTTTGAGTTGCAATAAAGAGAGAAATCAGTTGTGAAAGAGATAAGTAGGTTGGAGACACCAATTGAATTTCATAGTAATGATTTCAAAGATTAAGAAATCATACGTAGTTAACTTCTTGTATTGGAAACTGTTGCTTAAAGATGACCTGGTACAACCAGTTCCAGAGTGCTATTCATAGTTAAAATTTTCAATTATGATCCTTCAGGACTGCAAAAAACTATTTTGGACTCTTCTTAAAACTTTTACTCATCCTCCTCTCCTGACTCTTCAGTCTCCGGGTCTGCTGGGAGGACAAAGCCACAATCCTCAATGATGGAAGTTATCCATTGGGCTGGTCCCTTGTTGAACCAAATGTGCAGATGGGCTGCTTCAAAGTAGTGATATGACAAGCCTGCCAGGATTTCTAGGAGGAGGTGAATCAACGAAGGATGCGAGGTGACTGGGAAATCAGAGTTTGCTAAGAAAATTCAAAATTGCTCAATGTCATTCATCTCCATAATCATCTTATCCAGAGGTCTGTTCGGTGGGCAAGGGGGTTCGGCTAGTGCAAAACCCAGGGTTAGAAAAGCAGCTTGCCTAAGGGGTTTTAAGGTATTAGAGTACTGACTATCTCTGGCTAAAGCATTGAGCAGGTTACCTGCGTGCAATTGATCCAGGTCTCTGCCTGTGGTGGTATCCGTCGAGTAGTTGGTGAGAGTCAACGCCCAGTACCGATTGCTCAGGACAGAGGCCCAGACATCTAAATCCACTAGCCAGAAGGCCATGGTTTCTTCTTCTCCAACCCTCTTAACCTTTGCAATGGCCTACTGTTGCAGGTGTAGGATCATTCAGTCCAAAGACAGTGAGCTGTTGTAGCCTCCTATAGCAGCATAGTAGTTGACAGCCTCCCAATTTACAAATCTAAGGAGATTTGCCGAGCCCAGGTCTGCGAGTGATGCTTCCTCCCTGTCCAAGATCAAGAACTTGGCGAATTTGTGGTGAAAGAGGATTGGTTTGGAATCCCCTAAGTTTGGCAATCTAAGTCTCTTGATGACTCCTGCCATGCTGCAACGAGCTACTAAATTGGCTACTGACGGAGCTGGTGGCACAGAAACCATCTGCACAGGCAACGGAAAAACACAGAAAATCCATAATTCTCCGAACGAGTCTCACTTCTGCTACCCTTCTGAGAAGATTGTAGTGATCCGATAGTTACAGCAAATTGCCTGACAGTTACTTAAAAATAGTGAGTCAGGTCCCGCCGACCCCACCTCATCCCCACCCCGTTTTTTTTTTTTTAAGATGTTGTGAACTGCTGAATCTTAGTCAAAGTAAATAAAGAGGAATGGTCCCGGTTCTGGGCCTTAAGAAATTCGTAGTGGGTAGTTACAAAATTGTTTTTCCGTAGGGAAGGGGTAGGTGCTCAAAATTAGCGCGCGGTTTTTTGAATGACCTGAAAACTTCATTAGACAAGGGAGGTGTGTCGGGTAGATTTCCAGTTGTGAGCCTAGAGATCTAGGTACTAGAGTGATCCGTAGCATAATCAGGTACGAGTTGTTTTGATAGTATTACTTGATAACCGGTTGGTTCCTGAGCTTCCGTAAGCTCTTCATGAATTTTGATTTGAAATTAGGTTACGATGAATGGTAAGTTGTCTCCGCGTCTTTCTCCCTCCGCTTTTTTTTTTTTTTTTTTTTTTTTTAAGATTACCTCCTAACAATCTCATCTTCTCGCTCTCCAAAATATTCACCCCTTCTTTTTTCTTTTTTTTTTCTTTTTCAGATTGCCTCCTAACAATCTCCCTCCATCCTCGTTTCTTCTTCCTCATTTTTACCTCCCTGCTTCCTCCTCTCACGGAGTCTCACCCTTCTCCTTTTCCTTTTTTTTTTTTCTTTTTTTTTTAATGAAGTCTGTGAAGCATTTGCTTGTTACCGATCGATTCCATGGGGTTTTGAGGAAAAGTGCTTAGTGAATAGGTATCAATTTTATTGCTTGCAACTTCCTAAACCAGCCTGGTTCTAATGGTGGTCAAATAGCTAGAGTCCTCCTATCCCTTTTTCCTCCTTTTCAAGTAATCGTTCAGAAGGCAGCCCAAAGTATTAGGTTACTATTATCATCCTCGTTAACCTATGAACAAAATTAGCAGAGATAAAACAATTGAGTTAAAACCACCGAGGATGCGTCTGATAAGGTTCTAATAAAATGACAATCTTTGTCTGAGTGCTCATGCATGCATGCTGATCAAAAAATTCTAAGATTATATGAAAAGCGCATTAGGGTGAAGCCAAATCTTTAACTTATGCGCCATTTCGACCCCTTCTTCTCTCCATCCCCTCCCCAATCCCCCCCCCCTTTTTTTTTTTTTTTTTTTTAATCTAAAGCCTTCCTCCCCCCATCGGTCCCAAGTTGCAAAAGGAACAAGAGTAAAAAAGCGGTCATCACCTAAAACAAAGAAAACTACGTGCCCAGCCCTATCCATCACCAAAGTTTACCAGGTGGCCAGCCCGTGCAAGGACCAGGGAAGGTCCCAGCAAAAAAAAAAAAAAAAAAAAATTTAAAAAAAAACCAAACCCCCCCCCCTTTTTTTTTTTTTTTTTTTTAATCGAATAGGAAGTTTTTATTTAAGTTACGCTACATACGGGGAAGGATATCTCACTGAAAATCCTGTATGTCAGAAGTTAAGGAGTGATAATATGAGTTTAAGTAATGTTAAAACTCATTTCTTAAGTCTTGTCCTTCCCTTGATTCACACGCGGTTCTATTGCAGACTGACAACCTGTAGGTAATATTAAGAAACGTCACAAGGGCGACAACGATTATGACCTTCTAGAAACTGAAGAATCCTTACTAGGCCAATGCATTGGGATGACTGAAACGAATTCGATATTAAGGAATAAATGCTCAAAACGGAATTATATGCTCAAAAAGAAAACACTTGAGGGGTCATAGGGAGGAGTCTAATACAACCTAAAACAGGGTACAACCAAAGGGTGCGCTTGACAAAGTACTAAAAGATCTTTACCCTTAAATCTGCCTTATCGAGATTGAAAGAAAGACCTAAATTCTTATGCATGCATGCTGACTGAGTACTTCAAAGTTTAAGTGAAAAACCTAATTAGGGTGAAGCCAAATCTTTGAATTGTTGCGCCCTTTCAACCGCCATCCCATCCTCCTTTTTTTTTTTTTCCTTTTTTTTTGGAAGAAATGATTTGTTGTATAGTGATGAAAAGATCTGTCAGGTCAGCAGTGCTCATCAATTTTAGGAGAAAGATAAAAGTTGAAACTAGAAAAAGATTTCATAAGCTTTGTCGAGTAACGGATATCCCTCCCCTACCCTCTCCCTCTTTTTTATGTTTTTTTATAGAAAAGCTTAGGTTAAGAGTATAGTGCAAGTTCAGTTTTTTTTTTTTTTTTTTTTAGGTTATCGAACAGTTGAGTGCAATACGGCAAAACATGTGATATGATGATGGTCGATCGAAGGAAACGGAGGTAAGATGAGGAAGCGATTCTTCTCCAAAGGAAAAGTTCATAGTAGTTAAGTATTTGCGACTACTTATCAAGAAAATCGTGCTTCAAAGTGACAGAGAGCTGCTGGGATTAAGATAGGATCTTTATTCTGATGAATTTAAAAGGTCGGAAGTGGGTGAATCTTAGGTCGTGGCTTGTGCTTGCTGATTTTAAAACAACCTGTGGTGAGGAGACAAGATCTAAAAAGGAGAAAGGAAATCAGAAGACTGGAAATACTGGGAGGCTCCAGTGCTCGGATAGAATTGTGGTCCTACCCAGGTATTGCGTACTCCTAAAGAGTTATATGAATAAATAAGAGTGGAGATAAATTACACAGTTCTTCGAAGATGCTTCTCCCAGTTGCATAAAAGAAAGTTTGTGGTGAGGAGAAGAGGTCTAAGAGAAGATTTAAATTGAAAATTTGAAATGCTGGAGAGTCCTGATACTTGAAACACTCTGCAAACCCTAGCGTGGTGCCGATCTCAGTAAGAGATGATGATAAGGGTGGTGGTCTAATCATACCTGCTCTTTAAGTTTCGAGAAAGGAGTCAGTGGATTGATAGGACTGTTTTCGAGTAGGGCAGGGGTTGGGCAAAAGGTAATAGGACTTGATTAGTTTGTTCATCCGAAATTAAAACTAAGTATGAGATAAGGGAGTGGATAAAGATTGAGAGCGACTTACACCGCTTGCCTAACTTCAACTGCGACTAAACCTTAGACCCAAGGACGAAGCGATAAGGAATTCGGATAGGGCAGAGGATTACTTAAAGAAAGTTGGGAGCTAATAATATTACGGATAAACTCAAAATAATTGTTGCTTAGAGAATAATGGGAACGAATTACAGACTATGCAATCCTTCGTAAGACAGAAGGTGATAGGAAACTTCAGTATTACATCTGTTCAATAGTTAAATAGTGAGGTTGTTGAAAGTAGCCTAAACTAGCTTTAAAGTTGCAGCGTTTACGAATAAAATATTTAGGGAACTAACTGGTGGTGGATCAGCAAAACCTCAGCGGGATAGAAAGAAGGTTAGTTTGACAAAAGGATAGTAATATAATCCTAGCTCCTGAAGGCGAATCTTTGTTCCGCCGTGGTTCCTTAGTCCACAAATTTGAAAGGTGAGAAAGATAGCTTGCCGAAACTTTGGTAAGTGGTATAGATCCTAAAAAGGTGCAGAGGTCAAAGCTAGGTAAAGGAGAAGACATCGAACCTTTCTGCATAAAAGAAATATGTATCACTTGTTGCCAAAACCTATGGACAGATACTAGAGGCGACACGAGTTCTTGAATTCCTTAAAGTTTGAATGAAGGGAAGTACTTAGCAGTGGTCTCTGGGTAACAAAGAGAGGTACGAGTAGTACTAAGTGGCCAAGAAGGTAATGGCATAAACAAAAAGGTATCGATAAGTTGGTTCCTCCTCCAGACCCGGTAACGCGAAAGCGATTGAGCAGAGGTTCAACTCGGTTTTTTTTTTGTTTTTTTTTTTTACTTATTTGCACGGGATCTAAGAGGCATATCAGAACAAGAATGCCAATAAGCAGGACATGATAAATGCCTACCGACAGAAAAGGGATGCGGAGGTCCTGACAAGTTCGAAAATTACCTGAATCCAGTTACTTACCTAGATACGGTTGGTTTGGGTAAAGAAAATCGTGAACCATTAACTAAACTAACTAGCAAGAAGACGTTGGCAACAGATCTTCTCTGATGTAAACAGCGACCAGAGAAGAAAGAAAATATGAGATAGAAAGGTCGGGAGAAAATCTTACAACTCTGCTGAAAATTGCTACAACTTTTAGACGTAAGTTTTGGGATTTTTTAACTCAATCTCGAGCAAAGTTGGGTTGATCTAAGAACGGGTTCAAGGGCGGTTCATTTAGTTATCATCGTCTGGAAGTAGGACGAAATCTGAATGGCGAATAGTCCAAAAGTTACCCCTGAAGGAATGATGCTCGATCAGAAAAGCCCGCGCGGTGTCGGACAGCGGCGCGCCTCGTCAACGTATAGTTGACTCGTCGCAGCTAGCCTCCGCACCATAGAACTGCATATGGTCACGATCAGCAGAATGTTGATATGCTGGTTGGCCATTTGGTCGTGTCATCGGGCAAGACAGCGCGACGGACCAGTCCCATGGAGATTGAATCACGACTTTTAGGCTGAACCGCCGCGTCTGAAAGGGCCAGATTAGTAGGGCCCGGTCCAAACGGTACTGAAAACGGACCAAGGGTTAGTGAGAAAAATAGAATTGACCACTTGGGACCGGACTTGCTGCGTCAGGAAGAGTTTGGCCCGAAATGGTCAAGGGGAATACGGGATTGGGCCCCTTATTATGATTAAGAGGGGTGTTTTATTTTAAAACAAGTTCGACCCTTAGTATTCCAATGTCGGGCCAGCCCAAGCCCGATGCTAATTTTAGCATTGTTCCGTGCTATTTTTAGCGTTGGCCTCGCTATTTTTGGCACAGGCCTGAGTTATTTTTAGCACAGGCTCGAGCTAAATATAGCACAGGCCCACTCTATTTTTAGCATGGGGCTGACTGTCCGTATCCCAAGGTCGGGGGTGTCCCAAGTCCCGTGTTATTTTTAGCCAAGTCCCACGTTATTTTAATCGCAGTCCCGTGCTAAGTTTACCACGAGCCTGCGCTATATTTAGCGCAGGCCCGTACTATTTTTAACACGGGACTGACTGTTCGTGTTCCGAAGTTGGGACTGTCCCAGTTCCGTGCTAATTTTAGCACAGTCCCGCGCTAATTTTAGCACAGGCCCGCGCTATATTTAGCGCAGGCGCGTGCTATTTTTAACACGACACTGACCGTTTGTGTCCCAAAGTCGGGACTGTCCCAGTCCCGCGCTAATTTTAGCACAGGCCTGTGCTAATTTTAGCACAGGCCTGTGCTATTTTTAGCCCAAGGACTGCTGCACCTTGCCCGATCACCATGCCTCTTCATTATAAAAGAGAGGCCGAGCCACTTGAGAAGAGAGAGACCCTCATTTGCGGGAATGCGGAAGCGCTGGCGGAATGGCAAGCGGGAGTTGTAGCATTGGAACAAGTAAGGGAAGGAGAAAGACAAGGCAAGCAAGGGAGAGGTAAAGGAGTGGAGCAGCTTGGGGAAGAGGTAGTCCTGGTTCTCACTAGGGTCATGGCCCTCTCCCTTGCCTCCCCTCCTATCTCTCTCCCTTTGTTCTTTTCTCCCTCTCTTCTTCCTCCCTCTCCCTACACACTTCCGGCATCCCCCTTTAGTCTGACCGGTCACTTATGAATAAGCCACGGTTTTTACCTTATTATATTTTAATTTTATTTCTGGCGTGCACCATTACCGCATCAGGGTTACTGTATGCTTGTGCGCCGCGCTAGAGAACACAAGGGTTACTGTATGCCTGTGCGCCGCGCCAGAGAGCACAAGGGTTACTGTATGCCTGTGCGCCACAGAGCACAAGGGTTACTGTATGCCTGTGCGCCGCGCAAGAGAGCCAAAGAGTATCTGTATATCTGAGCGCATCGCGCCAATGAGTACCTGTACATTTGAGCGCACCGCGCCAATGAGTATCTGTACATCTGAGCGCACCGCGCCAATGAGTATCAAGGTCACCGTACATCTGAGCGCACGGCGCCAATGAGTGTCTGTACATCTGAGCGCACCGCGCCAATGAGTATCAAGGTCACTGTACATCTGAGCGCACCGGGCCAAAGAGCATCGAGGACGCTGTACATCTGAGCGCACCGCGCCAAAGAGTATCGAGGACGCTGTATGTCTGAACGCACCGCGCCAAAGAGCATCGAGGACGCTGTATGTCTGAGCGCACCACGCCGAAGAGCATCGAGGACGTAGTATGTCTGAGCGCACTGCGCAAGTTGATTTATTGTGCCAGCGGACACTTAGATTGAGTATCAAGTCGATTTATTGTGCCAGCAGGCACTCAGATTGAGTATCAAGTCGATCTATTGTGCCAGCGGGCACTCAGACTGAGTATCTTTGACAATTTATTGTGCCAGCGGGCACTCAGATTGAGTATCAAGTCGATTTATTGTGCCCGCAGGCACTCAGTTTGAGTATCATTGCGATTTATTGTGCCAACAGGCACTCAGATTGAGTATCTTTGCCGATTTATTGTGCGAGCGGGCACTCAGACTGAGTATCTTTGCCAATTTACTGTGCCAGCAGGCACTCAGATTGAGTATCTCTGGCGATTTACTGTGCCAGCAAGCACTCAGAATGAGTACCTTTGCCAATTTATTGTGCCAGCAGGCACCCAGATTGAGTACACTGATTTTGCTGTGCCAAGGGGCACCCAGATTGAGTACACCTATTTTGTTGTGTCAAGGGGCACCCAGATCGAGTAGACCGATTTTGCTATGCCAAGGGGCACCCAGATCTAGTAGACCGATTTTGCTGTGCCCGATGAATGAAAGGCGACTGTGCGCACTCAAACTTGAGTGCGACACTGCGCCCTTAATTTGAGAAAGCCAATGATGCATTGCGACTCTGCGCACCCATTTTGAGTGCGACACAGCGCTATATCTGAAAGACCTGCTTTAATGATCTTGAGTACATGCCACTGTGTGCGCTCAGATTTGAGTGCGACACTGCGCTCTTTATCTGAGAAACCCGCTTTGATGATTTTTGAGTATGTGCGACAGTGCGCACTTTATCTGTAAACTTGTCATGACGATTTTGAGCATGTGCAACAGTGTGCACTCAATTTGAAAACTCAGCATTGATCATTCCGAGCAAATGTGACTGTGCGCACTCGAACTTGAGTGTGACACTGCACGATCAATATGCAAAACTCGACTTTGATGATTTTGAGTTTGTGCGATAGTGCGCACTCAATCTGTAGACTTTTGTTGAAGTCAGTACACCCAAGAGTGCTTGATCTGCGCACACTGCTCTTGATGATTCTGAGTGCGCGTCCAGGCTCAGGCAAGTCGTCTGAGTGCACGCCGAGGCTAAGGCAAGTTGTTTGAGTGCGCG
The DNA here is from genome assembly GCA_003427395.1 of Chara braunii. Classification (NCBI taxonomy): domain Eukaryota; kingdom Viridiplantae; phylum Streptophyta; class Charophyceae; order Charales; family Characeae; genus Chara; species Chara braunii. The sequence goes on along the minus strand of BFEA01000285.1, from coordinate 640,727 downwards.
CCCAGTCTCGGTTCGACTGTTCGAGTGCGCACCCAGGCTCAGGCAAGTCGTTTGAGTGCGCGCCCAGTCTCGGTTCGGCTGTTCGAGTGCGCGCCCAGACAAGTCGTTTGAGTGCGCGCCCAGTCTCCGTTCGGCTGTTCGAGTGCGCGCCCAGGCTCAGGCAAGTCGTTTAAGTGCGCGCCCAGCCTCAGTTTGGCTGTTTGGGTGCGTGCCCAGTCTCAATTTGGTTATTGGAGTGCGCGCCCGTGCGCGCCCGTGCGCGCCCAAGCTTGGCATTGCTGTTAGAGTGCGCGCCTATGCGCACCCAAGCTTGGCATTGCTGTTAGCGTGCGCGCCCAAGCTTGGCATTGC
>BFEA01000285.1:627355-640116 GCA_003427395.1 Chara braunii | reverse complement strand
TTGACATTGCTGTTAGAGTGCGCGCCCATGCGCGCCCAAGTTTGGCATTGCTGTTAGAGTGCGCGCCCATGCGCGCCCAAGCTTGGCATTGCTGTCAGAGTGTGCACCCATGCACGCCCAAGCTAGGCATTGTTGTTAGAGTGTGCGCCCGTGCACGCCCGAGCTCGGTATTGCTATATGAGTGAGCGCCCGTGTGTGCCCAAGCTCGGTATTGCTATATGAGTGAGCGCCCGTGTGCGCCCGAGCTCGGTATTGCTATATGAGTGAGCGCCCGTGCTCGATATTGCTATATGAGAGTGCGCCCGTGTCCCGAGCTCGGTATTGCTATATGAGTGTGCGCCCGTGTGTGCCCGAGCTCGGTATTGCTTTATGATCGTGCGCCCATGCGCGCCCCAGCTCGGTATCGCTATATGAGTGCACGCCCATGCGCGCCCAAGCCAGATATTGTCATTTGAGTATGCGCTCACGTGCGCCCATGATCTGTATTGCTATTTGAGCGCGCGCCCATGCGCGCCCAAGTTTGGTATTGCAGTGAGAGTGCGCGTCCATGCGCGCCCGAGTTAGATATAGTCAATTGAGTGCGCGCCCATTCGCGCTCACGCTTGGTATTAACACATGAGTGCGCCCAGGCTCGAGTAGGCTATACGAGTGCGTTCTCTGATGATTCTAGGACGTGTGTCTCGCCGATATGATGGTCGGGGATGCATGTCTAGCGAGTGTGATTAGTCTTTAGCCCCAAAATCCCGCTGATTTGATTTCTTGCTGATCAGTCTCTGCATGGACGGTATTCATATCAGACCCCGTGCGGACGGTATTTTTCCTGCACACATGATATCAGTGCGGTCCCGTTTGCACGCGCAGTATTTTGCAACTAGCCTCTGCATAGATAATACCTTGATGACCGGTCCCTCTCAGTGACGATACTTACAGTTCAGTCCTCATGTTCTAGTCCACTTGCTGCAGAGATATTCGTATGATGTTGCTATGCTGAGCTGCTGAGTTGCTGTTCAGCCGGGCCCATTCAGGCGGGCCCCTATATCGAGTTGTTGCTGATCAGCCGGGCCCATTCAGGAGGGCCCCTATATTAAGTTGTTGCTGATCAACCGGGTCCATTTAGGCGGACCCCTATATCGAGTTGTTGTTGTCTCAGCCGGGCCCATTCAGTCGGGCCCCTATATCGAGTTGTTGCTGTTTCAGCCGGACCCATTCAGGCGGGCCCCTATATCGAGCTATTGTCGTTCAGCCAGGGCCATTCGGGTGGGCCTCCATGCTGAGTTGATTGCTGATCCCATCGAGTTGGGCTATTTTCGTGAGTTGATGGTACCCCTTTTATCGCCGGGACATCATTGCTTGGCCTGACCACTTGTCAGGTGCAGATCGGTCAAGCTGGCTCCTCAACATAAGACAACCCCTACATGGGGTAAGTTGGTTGAGAAGTTCTGCTATCGACACATTGGACATCAGAGCTTCGTCATCAGGGCCAATGAGTCACCCACATCGAGATACACGTTGGTGATCACTTATCACCTGAGAGATGCTGGGCAAGGAGTAAAGGGAGCCACCTATGACAGGATTGCGGACTATATCTTCCGCAGGGAGAGTTACTGGAGGGAGCACTGGTTACATGTGGTGTTTCCCCGGGTCCCCTTTGCACCAGGTGGTGCTCTCTTTGATTTCGATGGTTGTAATCCAAGACCACTGAGCAGAGGTGGCAGCAAGGAGAAGAGGCGTCAGGATAGAAGGATTAGGAGCGAGGTGGCCAGATCCGGGATACCTATTACCACCTGTCTACAGAGGTCAGAGACAGATGAGTCAGACCAAGAGCCTTGCTGTGAGAGCGACGTTGATTTCGGGGACTATTTTGACTGGGATACTCACAGGGACTGAGTACGCTTGAGATTGGAGCAGATCCAGAGCATCTTATGACATTGGTCACTGGGGCGAGACGCAGGCGGAAAGCAGCCCTACGACGGGTTGCTTATCTTTTGGCATGATACTTGCTTGAGGGTGATTGATCTAGACATTACATGTCAGGAGGACCTAGGTCGGAGGAGGTAGCCGGCCCTTCTAGGGGGAAGGGACCAGTTCCATATCTTGGAGATGGCTACAGTCACTTGGTGGGAGCAGACTTCTTTATACATGTTTTTCAAAAGCCACTTTATGGAGACCGTTTTCTGGAGGTTTCCTATGACTACATCTACGGCAGGGGACGGATTGAGATCTTGATCGGAGCCACTGGCCGCATTTCCCTCGCCGAGGAGCTGTACCTCCGGAGTGTCGCGGACGAGGAGATGGCGAGATGTATGGCATATATTAGCAAGATCGACCTTGCAGCATCTTTTGACATCAGCTATGTGGTCCTGGAGTCTATAGTCACTCAGGTTCTCAATGATGAGGAGGACCAGCGTGTACCAGATATGGAGTCCCAGGCAGTCGAGCCCACTCATGAGGGAATACCACTCGTTGTTATTGACTGAGGTTTGTATCTTCTAGTCACTGAGATGTATTATGACATTATTATGATTTATCAGTGATTGCAGCCCCTCCTTTATGGCTGCTTCCTGCATTCGATGTGATCTTCTCTTCAGTCTCGTTTCTGGTCATGCTCTTGCAGAGTCTGGTTTCTGGTCTTCTCGTCCTCTCAGCATCATTTGATTTATGATGCATGTCCTATAATGCATGAAATGTTTATGCATGAGGTAACAAGTTATTTATCATTCCTTATCATAACAGGTTACACTCAAGGCTACTTGAAGGACTCCTGGATAATAGGGACTCCGGTGACCTTGAGTCTAGCCTTTATACGGGGTCAGATGCAGAGGATAAAACTGAACGCCTCACTCTAAGTCGTGTCGCCGCTGGCAGGAGGGATAACCCAAACTACTTGACTGTGTGACAAATGCTGCTTGTGATTTTTACTGCCAATTTTCCTAAAACTCTCCAAAATCCTGCGTGACAGCCTGCCAGTCCACCAACCCACCGCACTCGGCCCGGGGAGGGACATCGAACCAGGCCCTGGAACGGTGGCGGCGCGACAAAAATGGCGTCGTTGCCGGGGACTCAAAAATGTTGAGTTCCTGGGAGCGGAACTTGGTCACAATATTCAGTGACTAGGCAGCAGTCTAACATTTCGTACAAGGTCTGGCTCAGGTCAGGAAGACTTTTCGGCTAGAGGAGCCCCGAGAGGAGGGGCCTTTTGTAGAAGTCTATTTGAAAACCTGCAAGCAAGGGTTTGAAATTTGTTTTCTAGACCCTTCGCTTGACAAGTCTATATGTCAGAAACCAGACGATGAGTGAAGAGTATAATGTTCTAGAAGCCCTAAATCGTGTCACCTACGGTGGTGCCTTCCCTTATATGTTTGTCACATGCATTACTTGTGTGAAAAGTACAACGATTGTGCATGTGCTTGTCTCTAGATTCCTTGACACTGATGATTATAATATTCGACCTTACATACTAGAAGGGGTTGATCGGGATCCGAGTTTCTTTACCAACTGGGATGTCATAGTGAGATGTGTCGAAGTAGAGAGGGATCAACTGAGACAACAAGGGATAAAGGCGAGTTAAAGCTTATTGCCCAAAGTCTACGAGAAGATTCCTACCCCGCCAGTACCTAAAGGATTCTGCGATGGTAGGAACTGGCAGCCAATCATCAATGCAGCGTAGAGAAGGCAAAGTTGGTAGGCAGCCCATGTCGGCAGTAACTAGAGCGATAGAGACACTGACCAGGATCATGGCTGGAGGTGCCTTCCCATACGTCATTGAGAGGTGTGTAAATTGTGAGCACGACTAAGTGATTCTATACGTCCTTGTAGTCCGATTCCTTGATACAAATGAGTATGATGTAAGGCCATATGTATCTGCTGGAACAAGGAGAGGGACTGACTATGAGGCATGTTGGGTAGTTGTTGCTGAGTATGTCATAAATGAAAGGTTGTTGTTGAAACAACAAGGAAAGAAAGTGACGTGGAGTGTCCTACCTAGAGAGTTTGAGAGATTCCCAAACCCTCCTGTGCCTACTAGCTTTAGCGACGGGAAGGACTGGGGACCAATCCTCAATGCGGTATTAAGGGATCGAGTGTGGTGAGGTATGCCGATCGATGTTTACACTCCTGATCATGGAGAGAGCTTCTGTTTTGAGGTCTATCTAGACGAACAGCAAGCGACTGTCATCAGGGTTGTGAGAGGATGCGATACTAGGTTAGGTAGGCACGACGAGATTGGCATGGTAGAGCACTACCTTGAGCTTATGCGAGCGGCTGCTTTTAGAGCAATTACAGGTCAGACTAAGATTAGGCATCTGCTAGATTGCAAGAGTTCGGATGGCAGGAGAGTGATACTACATGCGAGAGATGAGACCATCCTATCTAGACAGCGTCCTGCGAACAGTCTGGCTAGAGGCGCTAGAAGCAGCCCAAGGCAATGATACTGGAATGTGAAAACTCTATGTCAATTGCGACTGTGACCATTGGCAGAGGATGGTTAGATAAAGTAATTGAGACTGACAGTCCGTTCAGGATATTGCGACACGGCGTCTGTAAGAAAGGGCGTTTAGTATTCTATGTCCCAGTGGTTAGATTTTTTAAGACTAACGAGCTTGACGTGAGGGCTTATGCTCAGGAAGGAATAAAAGAGGAAGAAAGTTATTGGGAGTGTTTGAGGAGAGTGTATATTCACCTTTCAAGGGTAAGGGAGCTACTTCGAAGCTTGCATGAGAAAGTGACTTGCGGAAAACGAGTCAGACAATTCGAAAGACTACCTAGTTTTCTGACTACGGACAGCTTCGCCGACAAGAGAGATTGGGCGCCTCTTCTAGAAGTTATTACCGTGGTTGGTAAAGCAACGGAGAATGACCTAGTCATGCGGCCAAAGACGCTGTTTCTTGAGACCTTTGTACGTCGGTTCGAAGTTCAAGACGAAGCTTCTCCTGAGTTTTTTCTCACCTGACAATGGAAAGGAGCTTGTTATGGCTGAGGAGTATGTTAGTTTTCTAGGAAGAAAGCATCTTTGGGGGAAGGCTGAAGGAGAGGCGTTACATGATAATAATTTTTCGGTCATCTCGCGCTTAATACGGGATTTAAAACCCTTCACGGTTGGAGGAGAGTTTCCTTATGAGATTGAGAGATACACTGTCTTAGCCATACCTGAAGCAGAGGAGAAGGTGTATGTGTTAGTAACTCGCTTCCTAGAGACCAATGAGTATGACGTGAGTATATACACTCCAGTGACTAGAAAGATTTGACGGCGGTATACTGGATGTCACAAGGGGCCACTCAGTCACGTCTACAAGTACAGGAACGAACTCAAGAAGGAAGGTAAGAAAGTTACCTGGAGTGTGGAGCCTACTGAGTATGAGAACTTCCTAAGTCCTCCCATTCCGAATAGCTTCATCAACGGTGAGGACCGGGAGCCTATTCTTAATGTTGTTTTAAGAAATAGAAAGTGGAGCAGTGTCAACCTTCACGATTCAAGTCAGAAGGTTCAGTAGGCACTGGGCAAGATTAGAAGGATTGAAGATAAAAAATGTATCATGGGGGGTTGCTAGGGGCTAGGCAATGTCTGGATACTGCCCAAGGATCACGGCGGCACTAGACGCCTTAGTTCCTTTTACCAGTGGAGGAGTTTTTCCCTACAAGATAGAGCGTTGCATATCCCTGGAGGAGAAGCATGCACCTGGGAAGGCGTATGTCCTTGTAGTGAAGTTCCTTGACACTGGTGAATACGATACTCCGCCCTATATTCCCTCATTGAGAGAGAAAGGGACAGATCGTGAGTCTCTTCGAAATATGATTAGTAATATAGTTAACCAAAAGAAGAGGAAATTAGAAAGAAAAGGGATAAGAGTAGTTAATGACTTAACACTGATTGTGTTTGATAGGTTTCCTGAGCCCCATCAACCAGAAAGTTTTACTGACGGCAAGAACTGGGAATCAATTTTTAAATGCAATCATAAGAGAGAAAAGGTTCAGGAAGAAGTAGGAGCGTAATCGGTAAACTGGAGAGGATGGTCAAAGGACCGAACGCACGACAGAGCCGTGCTAGTTCCTCTGCTGGGGATGGAGAAGTGACCACTACTGTGGTTCTTCGAGAGATGTTGAACCGAATAGAGGCCATGAAGACCGGGATGGATACTATGAATATCCGTCTAGACCTTCCAAGAGCTAAGGTACCTCCAAAGAACATACCCTGGTTCGATGGAACCAAGGTTAGAGAATTCCTGGAGGACTATTATGTCTTCGGTATGAGCCATGGTTGGTCGGATAAACAGAAGTTGAAAGCTCTACTAGCCTATGTTGAACCTAAGATGAGGGTGTCGGTGACAAAGACGACACAAGGGCTGACAACATGGGTCGTGGTTAGACAAAAGATGCCGGAAGAATATGCGAAGTATGACGTCCCAACGACCATGCAAAATCTGTTGGAAGTGCGACGTTCTAAGTATGCAACTCTTGATCAATTCCTAGAGGATTTTGTGCGGGTTGCGCGGAGAGTACCCTTCCTAGATGAAGCCCAGAAGTGTCATGTCTTACTGACAAACTTCGCAGAGGACGAGAGGAAGAGTGTGGTAAGTCACGCTGCCCATTACCCTCGGAAGTGGAATGAAGTGGTTGAGATGGTCCGTGAGCTACCTTCCGTATTCAATTGAAAATGGTCTTTGGAACAGATGAAAGCAATCACTAGTGCAAGAGAGGGAAATGTTGAGGCAGCTACGGGAGGAAACTTGAAGGCCGAGGAGATCCTTAGTCTTCTTGTTAACCGTGGTAGCTTTGAAAAGTTAACCCTTCCTGCCCCAACAACTCAAGCACTTGTTGGAGTCGAAGAAGGTAAGGAAGAAAGAAAGAAGGAGAAGCAAAAGGAAGAGAGTGAGAGTGAGAGCGAGAGTAGTGATAAGGAAGACGCTAGGCAAAGGAGAAAAGAGAGGCAAAAGAAAAAACGCGACCGGGACTGGAAGAAAGATAATAAGAGTCGAGATTGGCAAAGGAGAGATGACCCCTTTCGATATTATTATTGTGACGAGGAAGATCATACTCTAACCCGGTGCCCAACAGTAGAGAAAAAACTCGAAGAAGGGATTATCAAGAAGAATGTCAATGGGCACATCTGTGATGCCAATTGGAACAAGGTAGACTTCCGAGTCAAAGGAGGAATGCGAGCAGTTATCCTAGAAAAGGCTACGGCCAATAAGGATAAAAAGAAGAAGGCTAGGGTTAATGTTGTCACCTTTGACGATATGCTACCTCCGGAAATAGTGGCTCGAGACGACAATCCTAGAAGCCAAAACCTGAATGTATCCCATATCAGTCAGAGAGAGGTTGAAGAAAAAAGGCGGGAAAAGGCTCAAAGAAAGCTAGACCAGCTGATTGATGGGACCAAGGACCTAGTGAAGGAAGGGAAAGGAAAGGAAGCTGCCGGAAAAAAGAGGAAGGTGGTCTTGAGATCCGAGGCCGAGGAGGGTGTCTCGATAGATGAAGTAGTAAAGAAACTACTTGAAGAAACCGAGATCACCCTATCCTGGAAGGAGGCGGTAACCTTGGTGCCAAAGTTTAGAGAAGAACTCAAAAAGATGGTTGAAAGGCAGAAGGTAGAAGTCAATAGTCTAAGACTCTTCACCCAGCATGTGGAAAGAGCCCCGCCTGGTACCAAGATGAGGTTTGGTAACAGGTCATGTGGGTACTTGAATATCTCCGTAAACGACGTGAAGGTTGGAGCCCTAGTGGACTCTGGGGCCGAGATGGTGCTTATGTCCTCGGCCACGATGAGATAATGTGGGCTTGGAATAGATAGGAAAACCAATCACCAACTCTCTAATATAGCCGGATTTCTGCCATTGGAATGATTCATTGATGATTTGCCTATTCGGATTGGAACTTTACGGGCCAAGATCCTCTGTTTTGTGGTCCTCACCTTGGATCATGACTGCATTCTCGGAGCCCCTTTCGTACATAGAATGGAGGCTTGTGCATTCTTTGGTCATGATGGGGCGGCTTGGCTTTCGCTCCAGGATCCTAACAATGGTCGAGAATAGGCTTTCGTGATAAGTGACAGACATCATCCTCGTCATCAGCGACATGTTAATTCTCTTAAGCATGGAGAATTTGATAAGTTGATTGAGGAAGTACGGACAAAGTTGAAAGAGAGTGGAATAATAGACGAAAAGACAACGATTAGAGTAAATGATATCGGTAAGATGCTCAAGCTCCTAGATAAAGAGAAGGAGCTGGGCGATAAGAGAGAGATGGAAGGATTCAAGGAAGCTGTGAGGGCGGCAAAAGATGCCATGATGCAACTTACCTTCTCTGCAACTGGGCCTTTTTGAGGAAAATAGCCACCGGGTCCAAGAGGAAGTATAAACGCAAGGGCGTTAAGAAGAATCCGGTGGTAGTCTTGATAGAAAAGGACTATAATGAAGCATTAGAAAAGGAAAGGAAGATAATTAGAGGGTTAAGAGAGGCTGCATTAAAAGGGGGAAGGGTTACCCCAGAGAGGTTCAAGATAATGAAGGTAGGAACCGATGACTTCCTTCTGCCGGCTCAGAGGGATTTCATATGTGAATTATGTTAGAAGTACAATGGTGCGGTTTGGTTTAATGATGAGGAGAGAGGACGACTGGATGTTGGCATGATCAAGATGGTCAAGATATGGACCGTTCCTCACATGCCTTGGAATGATAGACCCATGAAATATGCTCAAGAGGAAGAACATGAGGTAATGAAGTACATAAACCAGAAGATCGCCTCCAACGTTGCAGAACCAACAGATGGCGCCTATGCCAATCACTGGTTTTGTTTTTGGAAGCCAGGAGGAGGTCTGCGCTGGATACAAAATTTGCAAGAGTTGAATTCGGTAACTGTTTGCGATGCGGGTAGTTTACCGAACGCTGATCTACTGACCAAATCTTTCGCAGGAAGGAGCATTTATTCCCTAGTAGACTTATACTCTGGCTATGACCAGTTCTCAATAGACCCTACTAATCGACTTATGACCGCCATGCACACACCTAGAGGCCTCATACAAATGTGTGTGGTGCCTCAAGGGTGGATGAATGGGGTCGCGGTCGTCTAGCGAGACATGCTGAAGGTCATGGAGGACATATACGTTCCCATACATTGATGACAATCCAGTTAAAGGATCGAAAGAAAAGGATGAGACCTTAGTGGATGGTAGAGTAAGGCGGTTTGTGTGGGAACATGCGCAGGGAGTGGCGAAAGTACTAGAAAGGTTGTTTAAGTACCATCTAACAGCTAGCGGACCGAAATCACTACTGTTCCAAAGGGAGGTAACGATCTTGGGTTTCAGGTGCTTCTTGGAAGGGAGAAGCCCCGATCCTAAGAAGGTGGATAAAATCCTGAACTGGCCTATGCCTCTAAGGACGGTTGGGGAAGTAAGAAGCTTCCTAGGGGTCTGCAGCTTCTGGCGGATCTTCATTTCCGGGTTTGCCAGGATAGCCGAGCCTCTTAGAGAAATGGTGCGACAAGGAGCTAGCTTAGGGTGGTCTGACCAAAGAGAGAAGGCTGCGCGGACACTTCAAGATAAGTTAAGAGATGGCGGGCTAGTATTAGGAGTACCTTACTTCGACGATGAAAGGGAGAGGCCCTTTATCATTGAAGCTGACGGCGGCCCGATAGCATTAGGAGGAGTGCTCGTGCAGCGGGATGAGAATGGTAAAGAAATACCACTTAGATTTGAGAGTCACACCCTTAATTCGGTTGAGAGAGGTTATATCCAATTTAGGAAGGAGCTTCTGGCAATCCTGCACTGTCTCAGAGTGTTCAGACACTACACTATGGGATGAAGATTCATCCTAAGAACGGATTCCACGGCAGTAATTGAGGCTGTTAAGGGACATCAACAAGTAGATGCTACGGTCAGTAGGTGGATAGCTCATATATGGACGCATGATTTTATATTAGAAAAGGTACCTACTAATAAGAATCGAGCTGATGGGTTAAGCCGTGTGGAATGGGGATCGATAGATGATGAATCTCTTGAGGAGGCGCCCTTCGTTGACAAATTCCTTATGGGGGACGATGATGAAGGGCTGCCTCATGCTCCCAATTGTTATACGGCCTCAGCCATGGCCACCAGTAGAGAAGACTGCTGGGGAGAAAAGGAAGATCCCTGCCTCCACTACCTTTTGATTCAAGAGGATGAGGGAGAAGGGTGGTATAGGATGGTAGAACAGACCACTATTGCAGCTCATGAGCTAGCTGAGAGTTCAAGAATGGCTGAGCGTCGATTGAATGAGACAGAGGATGGGTCAGAAGATTTAGAGCAAAGTAAGGATGATGGGGAAAGGTTTAGAGAGGAAAAATATGATGGAGAGTATAAGAGGGTCGGTATGGTGATGAGTAGTATTCACTTGAACGAGTTCTACCATGAGAAAACAAAGAGGACCTTTAGGCTACGTAGGGGTCACCTCTTTGTAGATGCTAAGGAAGGACTACCGCTGCTGAGAGTGGTGTGTGGTAGGGAAAGGCAACTAGAGGTGATCGTCGCGCTGCGTGAAGGTCTAGCAGGGGGTCATAGGGGGGTTGATGCTACATACTATAAAGTATCTCGATTATATTACTGGGATGGTCTGAGGGATATGGTTATGAGATATTGTAAGTCATGTGAAGCCTGTAAGAAAAGTTCATCTATGAGACTGATTGAACCCATATACCCTATTGTTCTTGTTGAGCCTGGTAGTACTGTTCACCTTGATCTAATTACTATGCCACCTGGCAAGGATGGAATGAAATATATACTAAATATGAGAGATAATATGTCTGGTTATGTTGAAGCAAAAACCATTCGTAAGAAAACAGCAAAAACAGTGGCAGATTGGATTGAGGAAATCTACCTAAGGTACCCCTTCATACGTGAGTTTGTGGCTGATCAGAAATCATAATTCAAGAACGAGATGGTCAGAAAACTCATATTCAGACTTGGAGTCAGAGTCAGATTTGTGACACCATATCATCCTCAAGCTAATACACCAGTGGAAAGAGGTCACAGGACTGTAAAGGATGCTATATCAAAATGGTGTCGAGGTGATTCCAGAAGCTGGCCATCCTTCTTAAGAGTGGTTGTCTATGCTGACAATGTGACTGTCAAACGGACTACAGGTTCTGCACCTGTTACACTCTGGTATGGCCGGTATGCTACTTCTCCCATTGAGAACCTGGTTGAGACCTGGACCCATGAGACACAAAGAGAGTCATACTCCACAGAGGAGTTGCTGAGAATGAGGATCAGGCAGATCAAGGAAGTGGATGAGGCCATAATCGAGGTCATAAAGAGGATGTCAAACAGCAGGTTATCTGACCAGACACGACGGAACAGCAAGAGGTACATCAGGAAGGAACGACTTCAGATCGGGGATATTGTACGTCTGCATGATACATCTCTCGAGACGCAGTGGACTAAGAGATTGGAGGCCATGTGGATGGGACCTTTCAGGATCATCAGAGAGGTTGAAGGCAAGGTCTATGAGTTAGCAGAGATGGATGAAACGAAATCCCATGGTATAGTATCCGGCTCCCGGCTCCGAAAATTCATACTCAGAGATGCAGATTTGATTCCGAGTTCGGGCAAATTGATGTGGCGAGGCCCGAGAGCCGTCTAGCATCAGCCTGGACATACTGGGCCGTGGCCAGTGTGCCTTCAGCATTGGTTGGGACGTGGTCAGTGTGCCGCCAACCGCGGGATCATTATGTGTTGGGATATGGCCAATGTGCCGCCAGCTTCAGACGATGATTTTATGCTGAGACGTGGACAGCGTTACCGCCAACTACAGACGATATGCTGGGACGTGGACAGTGTTGCCGCCAGCTACGGATGACGACGATATGCTGGGACGTGGACAGTGTGCCGCCAGCTACAGATGATGACGATATGCTGGGACGTGGACAGTGTGCCGCCAGCTACTGATGATGATATGCTGGGACGTGGACAGTGTGCCGCCAGCTACTGATGATGATATGCTGNGACAGTGTGCCGCCAGCTACTGATGATGATATGCTGGGACGTGGACAGTGTGCCGCCAGCTACTGATGAGGATATGCTGGGACGTGGACAATGTTGCCGCCAGTTACTGATGATGATTACGTGCTGGGATGTGGCCAGTGAGCCGCCGGCTGTGGATGATGATGTGCTGGGACGTGGCCAGTGTGCCGCCAGCTATTGATGATGATTATGTGTTGGGATGTGGCCAGTGAGCCGCCACCTATAGATGATGATTATACGTTGGGACGTGGCCCGTATGCCGCCAGCTGCAGCCGACAGTCGGCTCGCTATGATTATGGTATGATTTCGGATGTCGGAGCTGGATACGAGCAGCCTATGATGGCTCGGCTCAATGGTGGACTCATGTGTCTGCCGGACCCAGATTGACCCCAGTTTTGTATGAATGTAAGTTAAAATTTTAAATTTCAGTTCATTGCATTGTATCTGGCTTGTCACGTGTCAGTCCTGGGATATGCCTGGGGGATTGGGAGACAGTTCTTGGGATTTCAGTTCTTGCCTCTTACTGTATTTTGTTGATCTGCATGGCATTGTGGAATGAATGGCTGTGGGATAATGTGAAAATATGTTTTCTTCCTCTCATTAGTCTGCGCCAGCGTTGTCACGCGGGGATCCCCGGGGCCCAAGCCGGGGTAGGGGTTTCAACCCCGGACCCCCGCCGCGGGGCTACCCGACCCCCGCCCCCGCAAAATCAACCCCGGCCCTGCCCCAACCCCGCACCCCCGCCCCCAACACCCCCGCACCCCGCAACCCC
>BFEA01000285.1:614642-626365 GCA_003427395.1 Chara braunii | reverse complement strand
TTTTTTGAATTTTTTTTTTTTTTTTTGAATTTTTTTTTTTGCGGGGGGGTCTGGAGCCGGGGTTGGGGGTGCCCAACCCCGGAACCCCGGAACCCCGCCGGGGCCCCGGGGCCGGGGCTCGACAACCCTAGTCTGCTCTCAATTGATGGGGCAACCTCCTAGTACAATAGCGTAAGGAGGATTGCTTAGCATCATCTGACACAAGTTGATTGGTTATTCCTGAAAGAGGGTGGTACTTAACCTAGTGAAGTGTTCCAGTGGCAAGGGACTCAGCATCATCGGATTGGGTTCCTCTCCAAATGGGCCTTCGCGGTTAGACACTGCCGAGCTCTGAAGGAATGTGTAGTCAGTTATGCGTCATAGTCGATGGAGTGATCTGTCCGATCTTGTGGTCGGGGCGAAGATCACTCAGCATCGCAGCGGTTTGGAACTTGCTGTATTCTTCTTGATGAAAGGAGTGTTCTCATTGCAGCCGCCGGGTTCTCGCAACGGTTCACAGGCGAGAATCTAACCACAGTGGCGTCCCCTGCGGTGTCAGCACTTATGTCCTTCATGAAGAGGCAGAGAGTTTCAACTGCACCTCTTGAGCAAGAGATGATTCCCTGAAGCAGGCTCTCACAGGTCTAGAGGCTAGCTGGGTTGACGGGGCGTCCGAGCCGTAGCGGCTGATAGCGTCGAACCCTCGGGTGGTTAGCCGTTCTCGGGTCACCGCGTGGTGACCTGGTCCTCCTGCTGGAAAGGAAGGAGGCATCCTGAGCCTCTCCCAGTCTAAATCCGACAATTGGCTGATCAAGGTGGTAGACTCCTACTACCACTATGATTGGGGTGTCTCTAGGGAACCGTGTCTCCAGGGGCATTCCCTTGGCATCGGTCCAAGCTAGGTGCCCAACTGGCAACAGGGCTATTATGGCCTTCTAGCCCACTGTTGCAAAGCTTAATTGTGGACTTGCTTTGACTCAACAGCCGGGTCTGGCCGGGTGTTGGGTGGCTCCCCGCACAGTTGCAAAGAGTTGGGCGTTAGTCAAGAAGTCAAGCGAGTAGACAGAAGCTCTGATGTCGACTAATGAGCTTCTGATCCATGGGTCTGAACTCATCGGAGTGAGGGCTTCATGAAGGGGTGTGTGGCTCCCCGTGAGCTGTTCCGAGCAAGGGATCAGAGGGTGGTCGGACCGCCATGACTGGGAATCAGGACTGACTTTGCTCTGCTTGCCGGGTTGGGTCAGCGGAGGAGCCCACCAGGGTGAGCGGGGGCACTCTTGGAAGGCCGAAAAGGTATAGACTCTGAGAGTGAATGAGGAAGGGGTGTTGGCAAGGGTCTTTAGGGGAGGCCCTTTTCTTGTGTTTCTCTTGGCATGACATGATCTCTGTTTTGCAGGTACCCTACAGCCCGACGAAGACAACGGGGTTTGGTATGACCCGACAGCAAGTGGCGCAGAGCCAGCAGACGAAGAGAAAGGGGTTTGGTATGTTTCCCCCTTATGAGGCGGCCTTTGGTCAAGATGACCTAGATGATCCTGAGTTCGATGGCTAGTCCCATATCCACCCGTGGATGGACTGTAACTGAGATAATGATGAGGACTATGTTGTGCTGATGAGATGGACTGATCCGATGAGGTTGAGATGAGCAGGCCAGGACTGAGATTTGGACTGCTAGGCCAGACCTAACGATAGGGTTTGGTCTAAGATTGGGTCTGATTGTGATGATGTACGAGGTCAAGCCTAATGAGGGGATTGACCTAAGATTGAGACAGATTTAAGTAGTGCAAGAAAACGGGATTTTGTAGTATGATTGGGCTTCATGAGCGGTCATGATATTTGTGTGCGATGACTGCACCACGCAAGTTTGATGAGACTAATCCTTCTTTGATTTTGATGGTGGCTTGGACGAGAGGTCCATGCCTTATTGAGCAAGCACTCGAGCCCTAGTGGGCGAGCAGTTTGATGATTGAGATATGTTTTATATGATGCCTCTATATATCCGATAGCATACGAGGCCGCACAGTTCAAGCTGACATATGAAAAATAGCGCAAGTATGAGGCATAAGCGATGGTTGGGCGGCGCAGCCTGACGGGCGACGGGCGGATCTGGTACACGTGGCAACGGCGGTGGCGCAGGGCGAGGCGGTTGTGGCAGGACGGTGAGTTGGCGAGGATGAGGTTGAGCAGAGGAAGAAGGATGGTATAGCGAGGGGTATGATCGAGGGGGCGGTTCGAAACGTGGAGACGGACTGCTGTAGCGCTGCTCGTATTTATATGTATAGTACATCATTGACCTCGGCGACGGCGTGCGCTCGTGCCGGTCCTCTGGGCGATGGCGCAAGCGCATTCCTTCCAATCTCTCTTCCTCCTCCTCTTCGGATCTCTCCCCCTCGTACGTCAGATCGATTGGTCGATCCGACGCCTTTCCCTGTCGGCCTCCTCTCCCACGTCCAGCGCCCGAGCCTCGCGTCTTTGGCGCCATGACAAAGGTTGATTAGTTGTGCGACGATAAGCGATAGCGTGGCAAGAGCGCAAGCAAGTTGAGAGCGATGAAAGCAGTGGCAGTCGCGAGATCGTAATGGCGCAGCACACTTCTGCACGCACATGCCCCCGCGGGTCCGGGTTCCATTCCCCATTCTCATCCGCACGCCACTCAACTTTCGTCACCAAGTAAACCATATTTTCCGCAAGCTCGACCCCGACCCAATCTGCCACCTGGTGCAAGCCTTCACTTGCCGCCGGCAGGCTAACCTCTACCCCACCCGGTACTTCCCTAGGCGGTTCAATGCCCAAGGGGCGTTCCTCAAGGAACGTCCTTCTTCACGTCGTCGCATGCTCGTCTTTGTTCTCCTTACTCGTGATCAGCACTGAACCCTACAATAGCCATACATCCCATTCCCTTATCTTAGCAATTTTTCTCATGTTTGCCTGGCCCCACGACTTTCCTGCACTTAGTCGAACCACAGTACCTCAAACAGTTTGAACACATCATCCACATAGCAAGGTGTTGCTACTACCTTCCGGCGGATTATGGTCTCCCTAGTTTCCGAGGCCACCTCCTGCCGGTCATTCCTTTTGATATCCAAAATGATAAGGACCTCCCGGGCTCTGTCGCCATGGAAGGACCCGTATTTCAAGGATATCCTATATAATTCCTCTGCTAGCCACGCGCAGTTCACGCATATTCGCTCCATCGTGTCGGCTACCTCTGTTACGTAATAAAAACCCTAAAACCAGTCCGCCACGAACTCGGGCACCCAGGTCTTGATTCGGGCGTCCGATGGTTTAAATTCCTTCCATCCTCCCATCACGACTCTACTGCTGACCGTATCCAAACCTTTGTTAGCAAACCTTTCTCCTGGCTGTCGACACCTTGTCTCAGCGTCCCCTAAAAGCCACATGGGTTCTGTCCCGCCGCGAGCGTTGTACAGAACAGGTGCCAAACTTCTTCGGAGATAACGATCATTCCGACTGATTTCACCCTTCCTTCTGCAATCTCTCCCCATCCTTCCTCTTCCCTCAACGGGTTCCAAACATGCTCTATCCATAGGTATGATAGCTCCGACACAATCTCATACCCTCGCCAATCACATGTGGTCCCCTTTCATTCGTTGCTCGGCGGTATTGACATCTCTACTCCCCTTCCGACTCATCTTGGTTCCCATGAGCAGCCCCATAATTCGAGTTATCGGGCCATCGCTCCGTACCTGCACATAATCGACAACCCGTTTCCCCCCAGGTAAGCCCCCCCCCCCCTTTCAGAAGTCCCAGTCCTCTATTTCATCCCCGTCCTCCTCATCACTGAAACTCTCCTCCTCATCTAAGAACATTTCTTTCACCCCTTCCAGGCAGGTTTCCCCTGCCGCCACGTTTCGGTAAACTATCTGCCAATACACCAGACTAGGAATAAAGATTTCGTCCGCGCTGAGGAGGTTTAACACCTCAGCTAATTCCTCCGCCCAGTTCCTTTCAAACGGCCCTGCTTCCACCGACAGTTTAAAGAAGTTTTGTCTAGCACATTGGTACAACCTCAGACGTGTCATTGATTGGCATATACGTTCCAGTCTATCCCTGGTCCCAAAGACTGCATCCACCAGAAACGCGGGCAGCACGCACCTCGTTGTCCTAAGAGGACGTCTCATATTTTTTCGGTCCCCGAGTTCCACTCGCACCTCCATCCTTTCCATCTCCATTTCTGCCCACTGACATGCTGCCCGTACCACTTCCCACTCCGCTTGCCTAAACAGTTGATCCGGTGCCGTGCCCAATACTAGTCCCACTACCATTGCATTTTCCAATTCCTGTGATAGGTAGACCCATCCCCGAGCTTCCACTGTTCCCCGGAATTCTAGGTCCATTAAGCTAGGTGAAAGTCTCGTCAGGCTCACTTTAGTCCAGATTGTCTCTATCCAGAGGAACACACCCTTCTCGTTCAGCATCACAGTTTCATAGGCTGGCTCCAGTTCGGTCCACGTCCTTTCTTCCGGGAGAACAACAGACACCCGATTCCTTATGTCTATAGGCATTTCCGGGTCACTAGCGTAGACAAGAGGCGACAACCATAGCGCCATCTTGTTTCTCGGCGCTGGTCCTGCTTTCACATGAGAGTACCACACGGCCCCTCATGGTCAGATGGTTTTCTTTCCATTTCTAGATGAGAGTTGTTTTCAGACCCCTCATCCGGGTCTCCCTAACTTTTCTTATCCGTTTCCCAGGTGCCATTACCCTACCATACCCCCAATCGATCACCAGTGGCTCGCATTCCTTTTTCTCGGTTCCACTTCCTTCCGACTCCTATCCAGCCTCTTCCTCATTCTCTCTCACTCGTGCGGACTTAGACTTGGAGGTGGGAATAGACTCAGAAGCTCGGTCCCCATCCAACATTCATCAGGCAACTTTACATAGGGAGGCACAAAAGCAAAACTCAGGCAAACATTGCACACAGGTCGGTTATCTCCTCACCGACCTTTTCCCCGGAAGTGGTCTGTCCACTGTAACTATCGGCAGGGTTTTATCCCATACCTCAAGCGCAACTCAACCGTCGCGAGCGCGATACCCAGGTCTCGGCAAGGCATTCGCCCTTTCCTCCTTACCCAGAGTACCCCATCCCGACTTGCCACTCGTGTACCCACTGTTAATCTCGGGAATCACCCCGCACATCTCGGTGAGGCCATTCGAGCCGGCCGTCCAGGCATTCACTTCCATCGGTCCGACAAAAATCAGCTTTTTCCTAGCCATGCTACGAGATGCTTTTAGTCGCCTCCGAGGCTCCTTCCTTGCCCCATATGCAGTGGTCCCCCTGCCGTCTGCCGACAAGCAGCCGCCCCGCCTGAAGATGTTTCACACCCCGCCTGGGTAAGATCATCGAGCCATGCTCGGACTGCTCGGGTGAGAATGCTACTAATCAGTCAACGAGACCAACCCTTGCCTGACAGCCCGGTGGCCCGACCCCCACGCACGGAACCCGGTGAACTTCAAAGAGGACGACCATTCCGCATCCCCCACCAGCCGACATAAACCAATCCTTTCCTTCCGAATGGCAGGACACTCGAAATCCCAATCATGCAATCACAAGTCCCAAGTGGGACACACATAACACAAGTGCCTTTCCCCTGGTGCACCCATCGCTTCCTACCCATAGCTCACGAATTTTCTCTTAGGACATTGTGTGCCACTTACCCCTACTTTCCATACATAGTGCCCGGTTCCTTTTCGTGAGCATCTTCAAAGGGGAGCTAGTTTTTTTTTTTTTTTTTTTTTTTCCCTGGAGTCTAGCAACTCCCTTCCTTCCCTTATCTTTGCTTGTGTGTCCGTTCATAGGGTAGAATTGTTCCTTCTCGATTACCGTTTGTGTTCATATGAGGTTCCTTCAAGCATTTAAGTGTGGTGCACGGACCCCACTGGGCTCCGAAGAGGAGAAGAGAAGCACCCAGGTCGGTCGAATTACTCCGCCGCTGGATTTTCATTGGAACCCGGACTGGCCCGGAATCCCAACTGCTTGCCAGGTAACAAGAGCCCTTCTTTCATATGAAGAGGAAGGGTCGACCTGCGGCTTGCCCAAGGCTTCCCCGGTCTGACGAGCATCAGCCCGAAGGAAGGAGGATACCTTCTTCCCCCGAATACAACGTACGGTCATTATAGTTGTATTTAGACTAAAAGATACCCCAAATTCAGCTATATGACCGTACGTTGTATTCGGGGGAAGAAGGTAGAGTCACCTCCAAGGAGATGGCTGATTGTGTGTGCAACACGCATGTTGTACCTCCAGGCCTGGCCTTGCCATGCGCCCAGCCGCCCTCAAGTCTGATTATCTCAAAGGGATAGAGCATTCACAAGTTCTCATTCCTTTTCTTAAAGTTATGTTCTCGGTCACGCGTCGGGCGCCCCCCTCGAGATCGTCAGGGTCAGTTTAACCCAATACCCGACATCTCCACCATTTTTGTAGGGGCCGTACCCTGAAGGACTTTCGAGCCTCGGTCGACCCCACTGCGGGTCCCATTTGGCTCGACCCGCCCACGCTCACGGTCAGGGCGCGGGTCGTTCGTCCTAGGAGCACCCCCACCTAATGCTTTGAGATGAATGGGAATGGGCCGTTTGTGAGAGGGCTTTACATTGGGGGATGTAGCTCCGCTCTCGCTTCAAGATGGTAGCTCTTCGGGCACTCGTGGCGTTTTCTCGATTCAATTAAGTCTGGCCAGACAATTGCTCCTTCCAATACGCAGGCAGTCCAGGGAGTTCTTTGAGAGCCCATCTTCTTTCCGTGTGTAGGCCAAGCGTCATCCACTGGCCCACACACCTTTTCGCTAAGTCTAGTGGATCAAGACGGCCCTTACGACATCCTTGGGGTGGGACGGCATCGCCCGGACCCCTAGCCGCTACACTTTTTTTTTTTTTGCTTGAGCCACTAGCGTGGCATTCACCTATCCAAGACTGCCCTTAGTCCTTCCGGGCATGCATTGCATTCAAGAGAGCCATTGCATTCAATCGTCACACAAACCATATCCAGGCGTCTACTACTCATCCAAGCATCCGACCATCAACCCCATCCTGCATCCATAGTTTATGCGAGGTCTAAGTCCTTCCCTTATCGATTTCCGGCGGATCCAGTCCCGCTCGACACCCATCCCAAGCTACTCACCTGCACAACACCACTCAAAGCATGGACCAAATACAATCCCCCTTGGGGTCAACACACCGCCCCTTCCCACAGGCCTAGGTTTCCTTTGCACTTCGATGATCCTTTGGTTGTCTTCCCCTTCCCTCAAGCAAAACCATGCCTTCACCTTCGTCATGCAGTCGGGGAAGGTGGTTGAGTCAAACTCACCTCATCTAAAATCAGCACTCCCTTTTGCTTTCGCAAATGCTCTCAATAGTTCCGTATCCTTTCCTTCTTGGTGGTACAAGGGACCGACAGCCCTTCCCCTGCCCTCGCTTTCCACCAAGTGAGGAGTAAGTTCCTTTCCGTTCGTTCCCTGGCAATGTAACAGGTGAGGGTAGAGGTTAGTCATATGCCATTGGGGGGGGAAGGGGTGACGAAAGGGTTAGGGGTTAAAGAGTTTTGAAGGAATGGAGGAAGACGGAGGGAGAGGGAGAGGAAGAGCGAGAGAAAGAAGGGGGAGAGAGAGAGAGAGAGAGAGAGAGAGAGAGAGAGAGAGAGAGAGAGAGAGAGAGAGAGAGAGAGAGAAGAAGCTCCTCATCCTAATCGACCTTGCTCATTGGCTTACCCTAACCGATCCTATTCGAGGTCTCGTGCATCCCCCTTGCGACTCCCCCCCCTTCTAGGCCTTTTCGGGTGGACGGGCGTGGGTGATAGAGGAAGACGAAGGGTAGGAGGTGGTCGGCTATGATGGACGAGTGTGGGCGATGGGGGAAGAAGAAGGGTTGGAGGTGGTCGGCTATGGTGGACGGGTGTGAGTGACGGAGGAAGAAGGAGGGTTGGGGAGGTCCAGCTATGGAGGATGGACGTGGGTGGTGGAGGAGGAAGGAGGGTTGGGGGTGGTCGGCTATGGAGGATGGACGTGGGTGGTGGAGGAAGGAGGGTTGAGGGTGGTCGGCTATGGTGGACGGGTGTGGGAGATGAAGGAAGGAGGAGGGTTGGGGAGGTATGAATATGGAAGATGGACGTTGGTGATGGAGGAAAAAGGGTTGGAGGTGGTCGGCTATGGTGGACGGGTGTGGGTGAGGGAGGAAGAAGAAGGGTTGGAGGTGGTCGACTATGGTGGACGGGTGTGGGTGATGGAGGAAGAAGAAGGGTTGGAGGTGGTCGGCTATGGTGGACGGGCGTTGGTGATGGAGGAAGAAGAAGGGTTGGAGGTGGTCGGCTATGGTGGACGGCTGTGAGTGATGGGGGAAGAAGAAGGGTTGGAGGTGGTCGGCTATGGTGGACGGGTGTGAGTGGTGGAGGAAGAAGGAGGGTTAGGGAGGTCCGGCTATGGAGGATGGACGTGGGTGGTGGAGGAGGAAGGAGGGTTAGGGGTGTTCGGCTATGGTGGGCGGGTGTGGGTGACGGAGGAAGGAGAAGAGTTGGGGAGGTCCGGCTATGGAGGATGGACTTGGGTGATGGAGGAGGAAGGTGGGTTGAAGGTGGTCGGCTATGGCGGATGGGTGCGGGTGATGGAGGAGGAAGAAGGGTTGGGGGTGGCCGGTTATGATGGACGAGTGTGGGTGATGGAGGAGGAAGAAGGGTTGGAGGTGGTCGGCTATGGTGGACGGGTGTGGGTGATGGAGGAAGGAGAAGGGTTCGAGGTGGTCGGCTATGGTGGACAGGTGTGGGTGATGGAGGAAGAAGAATGGTTGGAGGTGGTCGGCTATGGTGGACGGGCGTGGGTGATGGAGGAAGAAGAAGGGTTGGAGGTGGTCGGCTGTGGTGGATGGGTGTGAGTGATGGAGGAAGAAGAAGGGTTGGGGAGGTCCGACTATGGAGGATGGACGTGGGTGGTGGAGGAGGAAGGAGGGTTGGGGGTGGTCGGCTATGGTGGACGGGGGTGGGTGATGGAGGAAGGAGAAGGGTTGGGGAGGCCCGACTATGGGTGATGGAGGAAGGAGAAGGGTTGGGGAGGCCCGGCTATGGGTGATGGAGGAAGGAGAAGGGTTGGGGAGGCCCGGCTATGGAGGATGGACGTGGGTGATGGAGGAGGAAGGAGGGTTGAAGGTGGTCGGATGTGGTGGACGAGTGTGGGAGACGGCTCGCTTGTCCCGCGGTCCGCGACCGATCCTATTCTCCCGCCCAACTCCCTATCCCTCATGCCTTTCTCGTAGGTCGTTGGTTTTGGCCTCACGTGCCTCCTTGCAATAGTGAAGACATTCTTTTAAGAACCGTAGATTCCCAAGAGAGGAAGCAACAAGAAGTGATCCGTCCACACTTTCCCAAGCATTTAGAGCCACAAAACGGCAATGTGATCAACACCCTACCCGGGGATTGAACAGCGAAGCACCACCGGGTGAACAGCAACCTACCCACGCACATAGAACAGCAAAAGGACAATGCAAATAGCACCTTACCCCGGGGGTTTGATCAGTGAAGTACTTCCGGGTGAACAACGACCTACCCATGCATATGGAATACCAAAAGAACAATGTGAACAACACCCTACCCCGGGGGTTGAACAACGAAGTACTACTGGGTGAACATCAACCTACCCATGCACATAGAACAACAAAAGAACAATGTGAACAGCACCCTACCTCGGGGGTTGAACAGCGAAGTACTACCGGGTGAACAACAACCTACCCATGCACATAGAACAGCAAAAGAACAATGTGAACAGCACCCTACCCCAGGGGTTGAACACCGAAGTACTACCAGGTGAACAACAACCTACCCATGCACATAGAACAGCAAAAGAACAATGTGAACAACACCCTACCCCGGGGTTTGAACAACGAAGTACTACCGGGTGAACAACAACCTACCCATGCACATAGAACAACAAANGGGGTTTGAACAACGAAGTACTACCGGGTGAACAACAACCTACCCATGCACATAGAACAACAAAAGAACAATGTGAACAACACCCTACCCCGGGGGTTGAACAGCGAAGTACTACCGGGTGAACAACGACCTACCCATGCACATAGTACAACAAAAGAACAATGTGAATAACACCCTACCCCGGGGGTTGAACAGCGAAGTACTACCGGGTGAACAGCGACCTACCCATGCACATAGAACAGCAAAAGAACAATGTGACCAGCACCCTACCCCGGGGGTTGAAAAATGAAGTACCACTGGGTAAACAGCAACCTACCCATGTACATAGAACAACAAAAGAACAATGTGAACAACACCCTAACCCGGGGGTTAAACAGCGAAGTACTACCGGGTGAACGGCAACCTACCCATGCACATAGAACAACAAAAGAACAACGTGAACAACACCCTACCCTGGGGTTTGAACAGCGAAGTACTACCGGGTGAATCAGCAACCTATCTATGCACATAGAACAACAAAAGGACAAGATTGACAACATCTACCCTGGAGGCATGCTCACCGAGGTACCCCGGGATGAAGCGCCATACACACACTCATCAAGAACAACATAAAGATAACATAGGAAGCAGCCTATGGCGAGGAAACATCACCGAAGTATCCCGAAGTGAAGCGCCCCACACACACTCATCAAGGACGACATAAAGGTAAAGTTTGAAGAATCCTATGAGGAGGAAACATCACCGAAGTATCCCGAAGTGAAGCGCCACACACACACTCATCAAGGACAGCATAAAGGTAAGATTTGAAGCATCCTATGAGGAGGAAACATCACCGAAGTCTCCCAAAGTGAAGCGCCACACACACACTCATCAAGCACAGCATAAAGGTAAGGTTTGAAGCATCCTATGAGGAGGAAACATCACCGAAGTATTCCGAAGTTAAGCGCCACACACACACTCATCAAGGACACCATAAAGGTAAGATTTGAAGCATCCTATGAGGATGAAACAACACCTAAGCATCTCGAAGTGAAGCACCACACACACACTCATCAAGGACAACACAAAGGTAAGATTTGAAGCATCGTATGAGGAGGAAACATTACCGAAGTATCCTGAACTGAAGCGCCACACACACGCTAATCAAGGACAGCATAAAGGTAAGATTTGAAGCAATCTATGAGGAGGAAACATCACCGAAGTATCCCGAAGTGAAGCGCCACACACACACTCAAGGTAAGATTTGAAGCATCCTATGAGGAGGAAACATCACCGAAGTATCCCGAAGTCAAGCACCACACACACACTCATCAAGGACATCATAAAGGTAAAATTTGCAGCATCCTATGAGAAGGAAACATCACCGAAGTATCCCGAAGTGAAGCACCACACACATACTCATCAAGGACAGCATAAAGGTAATATTTGCAGCATCCTATGAGGAGGAAACATCACCGAAGTTCCCCAAGGCGAATCACAACTTACCCAAGCACCCAAATCAGTGAAAACTCAAGACTTGAAGCAATCTATGAAGGGGAAACATCACAAAATTATCACAAGGTGAATCGCAACTTACTCAAGCACCCAAATCAGTGAAAACTCAAGATTTGGAGCAATTTATGAAGGGGAGACATCACCGAACTATCACAAGGTGAATCGCAATTTACCCAAGCACCCAAATCAGTGAAAACTCAAGATTTGAAGCAATCTATGAAGGGGAAACATCACCGAATTATCACAAGGTGAATCGCAACTTACCCAAGCACCCAAATCAGTGAAAACTCAAGATTTGAAGCAATCTATGAAGGGG